>JBCEWB010318106.1:0-21955 GCA_039654565.1 Peronia peronii | reverse complement strand
TTGCAGCCCTTAGGCTGGGTCGCAGTTCTAGAGTTAAGTTTATAATGCAATTTCTCAGTCCAGCAAAAATTATGAATGGCACATTTTACACTGCTGGTTGGTGTTGAGTAGGGAGACTTTTGATCTCTGGACATGAAATAACGTGTCATCTTACACATTTAATAAAACCATAAAATTTGGTGAGGTTATTACGATTTATTCTGGATATCTGCAAAGAAAAAGATTGTGGAATGAGATTCAGCTCAGTTTGAAAGCTCAAAGTGATTTGCTGACCAGCTTTAAATTGCATTGAGAATGACGAATAAATCAAATGTCTTTAGGGAGCAATGCTTTTCTTTTTCGATTTAATGAGGTTAAGATGTTGCAAAGCCTTATATCACATTGCGTAGCTGATCATGATTCTCCTTAAATCATTTTTTCTTGCTGTTCTACTCTGCTAACGCTATCGTTATCAGTTTTTTGTTGTGTACATTGCAGTGAATTCATCTTGCATTTTTTTTTTGTTTCTAAAGTGTTAATAGATGAGCCTCATCTCATATTCTTTATAATTTGTCATTGGCAACGATAAACTTTCCCCTGACAAGTTGTCTTTTACTTTTTTTTGTGAATTGCATTTCTCATCTTGAATGTTGATTTTATTTCATCATCACATTTTATTTACAGTACATAAAATTTTCTCTTTCTTTTCAGATACAAATTGGAAAAGAAAACACTGAGTTAAGATGGCTGAAAAGAAACAGGAGGCTGTTCTAAGCGATGGAGACATTGAATTAGGGGTAAGCTCTCTGAAAGAGAGTGGTATAATGTGTGGTCCTTAGGATTGATGTGAGGATTTAAATTATGCATTGCTATTCATAGTCAAGATATGTTAAAAAGGATCTGAGATTCATGGCAGCAGTTTGATTTGAGCCTATTTTTAGAGTATATGAAGATTTACTTTTTTTTTCTTCATTTCCCACTCACAAAAATTAAATAATTATCATTTTGATTGAAAAATGGAAAATGTAATTGAGTTTTGAGGAGGGGTGGATGATGGCATGGTATGAAGAAGTGACTAATAGTGAGATGGTCCCTGCTTTCTTTTGGATGAATGTATTTCTGTAATTGATGCCTTTAATGAAGATCCTTGTGACCAGCTGTATTACTAAATCCCTGTGCCAGATATGAAAGGAACAAGTAGTATAAAAAGAAGAAAATAAAATCACTTCACGATGTCATTGAAAAGACTGATTACGAAAAAATTTGATAAAATTATTGGCCAAAATTACAACATTAGGAAGAAAACATTTTCTTTAACCATTTAAAAAAAAATATTTTTCATGGCAATTTCAAGGGGCAGCAGCAGATGTGATTTTTTTGCTTTTTTACTATATATTTATTATGCTTGTTCAACACCCCTTGTGCCTGGCAAAGGGAAATAGCAGGGGTAATCACAATGATTTCCTATTGTGAATTTTAGGGATGATATATCAGGTCTTGCAACTTAGTAGTAAAAATGAAAAGAGAAGAAAATATTGTGTTCATTTATGGATTATGTTTTTTAATTTTTTTCCCTGTAGTTACCATCCCCTGATGCATCAGATGATGAAGAGATCCAGGTCTCATCAGAGATTGGGATCACTGTGCCTCATTTTTGCAATAAACTTCGAGAACAGACAAGACCACTCTTGAGTCTCAGCCAGGGTGTACCATCTCCAACCAAACAATTAAAAGAAAATGGCAATGACAAACCTAAAGAGTCTAAAGCAAAGAAAAGACTATTTAAAGGTAGTGAAGTAACGAAAGAAGACTGCAAGAAATTCAGTTATCCCTTTAATAACTAGAACCAAATATTGTTTTTTTCCGTGACTATATTTCACCTGTCTGACTGCCATGATCACTAGAACTTGAGAAGTCATACCAGCTTTTGTATCTACTTTCTTAACTTTTGTTCATGAAGAATACAAAATTTCAAAGGCAAAGTCCAGATATTTGGCTTTCAGCAATCAATACCTCACAATGTTCACTAGATTTGAATTGAGGAGACAAACAGTGAATGATCATATAGAAGTCTAACAGTGAATGATCATATAGAAGTCTTGATGGTTTAGTTGTCACCCACACATTATTTGCCCAGCTGATTTCGTGAGATAGTAATCTTGGAACCCTGTAGCATATATAGTGAAGAAGTATTTTTCATAGCTATCTGGAGAACAGTGAGCATATTAAAAATTTAGAGTATCATTAATGTAGACTTGCTTGTATCTTGATTATGGGCACAACAGGACAATCTGAGTTATTTAATTTTTAAAAGAATTAACTTCTTTACCAGACTAAACTTTAAAATCTTAATCTTACATTTATTACTTTACAGGGAGACAGCAGCCTTCCAGTAGGGTCATTGAGCAACGTTACGGCTATGTTCCAAATCCGAGATGGCCAAAGCCATTTGGTCCTTACACAAAACCTTTCCAGCCGACAGGAGTTGGAGATAAAGATAGAGAGGGTGTTCCAGGCATTATTTTCAGGAGGTCTCAAGGAAATCAGTCTAATCTTTCAGAACACTCTTATCATGAGAATGACTTTCCAGCACTGAATGTTTCAGGATTAGACAGGTAATACTACTCTGTTTTTATCTTTTTTTTTTTTTTCTCTCTTAGATTGATATTGTGACCTCTTGACATAGCGGCTTATGTAGATGTAGGAGTTACGAACAATTTGTAAGCACCTTTTCATAAAGTAGCTGCACTTTTTGCAGCTTTTACATCTATATGATGCTGTCTCATGAATTTGTACACCAAATTGCCATTGCGATAATTTTATGAAATGCAATGGCTTGGTTGATTTTTTAAAGTTTGGTTTTAGAATATTAATTTCACCTATTCCTTTGTTCCCTTAAAGCTAAATGATTCAAAATGACTTCCAAAATAGGTTTTGAAACGAATTATTTTTTCTTTTGCCACTCCCTTTAGTCTAGAAATTATATATCTAGAAGAAACAAAAACAGCTTATGTTTTTTGCTTTTTATGGCTTCATTTATAATCCAGACTTATTAACTAGAACATAAGTTTTGTGTAACTTATATTGACAATCAGGATCTTTAAATTTTAAGTCTAAGTTTTGCTTTCTTCCTCTGAAGATTTTGCATATTGTGTGCAGTCCATGTCACACATACATCATCTACATGCCTGAATAGATTTGAATAACCACTTGTAGGCCTGTTGTGTTACAGAGAGATTTTGAAAGCTTTTTCTTTTTCTAGTGGCATAGCCATTTTAACATTTTTAAATGTATAGGGCTTTACATATTTGATTACACTTTTTACAGGTCCCGACATTTTGTCCTCGGGAAAGACTATTTAGGCACATTTCTTGACTTGACCCAGATTAGAATGGATACCCAACTAGATACAGAGAATATTATTGTTAGATTGATATGGCTTTGAGCTCATAGCAACCAGCCACGTGTACTTCACAAAATACTAAGAACATATGCGACTGTCTCCATTGAGTCTGTTCGGGGGCATAAGTAGATACTGTACAGGATTTAGAACCTGTATTATATGAGGATAGGTGATATATAAATGCTCACTAGTACTATTATTATTATTGTTATTATAGGTCATCATTAACAGGAACACCAGGATATAATCAAATGAATGAAGAAAAATCAACAAACACCTCAGTGGGCAGTTTGGATGATTCTGTTACCTCAAGAGTGAAAAGGAAGGAACGTGTCAATTCTGCCGACGATATGGAAAGCGTCGGATGTACATCAACCCCTATAAGGTGCATGACAAATATACTGCGACCATCATTCAGTTCTTTAGGGAATTCATTGGATTCTTCACAGAGTATGATTGATTCACCAGATATTTCTCAAAATTCAAAACATTCAATGAGGTTATGTCTAGGGAATACATCCAAGGAGAGATCATTATGTTCAACAGCAATTGAAAATTCTTCACGCAGACGCTCGAAAATTAAAGTTTACCCTAGTCCAGATGAAGATGAACAAAGTTTTAATTCACTCAGTAAAGCTGGCAATGACAGTTTCTTTGATTCAAGCCAAAGTTCATTTCATCTAGGCGGCAGTTTATCTTGGTCAGACTGTGCTCGGAGATCACCAGCTCTGTTAACAGTTGATAAAAGTGAGACAACAGGAAATTGTGAGAATGATTTTCCAAGATTGTCAGATCAGAGAGATGTTAATTCTGGTTGTAACAGCAGAGGAATATCATCTAGTGGTAACTCTTGGTCAAATGTTGTAAGAGCACAGTCTCCTTCAGTCACATCAGATACTGCTGAAAAATCAGAGAGACAAGGCAGTGGAGATGCATTTTCAAAACAAGGTACAACCAACTCATCAATTTCTGGCGGTGCTCAGGCTGACGGGAAACCTCCAGGGAGGGCACATTACAAACTACAGTCCCCTGTGGCAGGAGCAATTTCCTCAGAAGCCGTATCTGGACATCCATTTTTCTCTAGGAACTCACCTACTTCAGCTGTTGCAGTCAGAGAAAACAGTCTTGTGATTACACCACCATGGGCATCAGCATCTAGAAATTCATCAGGTTCTGGGCAACATAAAGATGCATCTTCTCCAAAACCAGGATCTTATAAACAACTTCCAGTTTCAAAGGAAAAAAACAAGAACTTGTCTAGGCACTCATCTCCAACGCCAGAGAATCTGCAGCCATCTCCAGAGTTTCCCGTGCCCCAAGAAATGGACAAGTCACATAAGGGGAAAGGTGGAACAAGGAGCAGGAACAGAAAGTCCAGAAATGGCAATCATGATAGCACCAATGACAAGCTCTCCCCCTCAGACAATGGCTCCAATCAGAATAAGAAGTCTGGTGGAAATCCCAGGAGAAATCCTCGCAACGGTCCAGCTGTTTTGACCCTGGAGAGCTTCATGACCCCTCAGAAATATGTGGGGAGGAAAGCTGGTGCTCAGAGTGGCAAAAAAGACATCAACATGCTACATAGTCGATTTGTGGAAGAACTTGAAGCGAATCCAATTTCCCCTCCAAAAAAGGTAAGGCCTTCACCTATCAAAAGGCTCAGCTTCAGTCAAACTGAAGAGGATGACACTAATATAAAGCTTGCAGTGTCTGATGGTGGTGACAATAAGGAAAAATGGCATGACCAAAGTAATAGGCTGCATAATCTAAAACAGATTGTAGAAATTAGAGGAGATATGACCAAATCCGGAGATGCTAAGCCTGAAATTTCAGTGACGAAGGAAGTTAGTACCCAGCAACAGAAAGGATCAACTGGAGGTTCAAGGGCACCAGTGCTTTCTTTAGAGAAGTACTTGCAATCAGCAGCCTCCTTTGCCAAAGATGTTTTTGAAGAGGAAAATGAAGATGAAGATGAGTGTCCTGAAGAAATTGCTGACACCAGAGCTGACAGATTTTGGCAGAGCAGATCAGAAATTGTAATGCTCCCTTTGCCAGACAGGTGTGTTCATTTTTTTTATCCCCTCATTCACCATTCTTGGATATTATGCATGTGAATCATGACCAGAGAGGCTTGTACTTTTCTCGATAAACTTCAGGTTTATGAACATGGTGAATTACTACCTGGCACAAAGACCCATCAATGCAGAAAAGTGCCATAGTTTGTCTAGCATTTTTTTTAAAACAAAAAATCAGGAAACAATGGCTGGTTAAGATTAGGGATGATAGATAAAAAATTCAGAAATATGAAATTGATCCCTGTCAGCTATGTAACTGGCCTGCCAAAATTAAATATCATTCCACTGCCAAGATGAATATTTGAAAGTAGAACTTTGAAACAAGCCATATTTTAAATGTCATTTACAAGCTTTTCAAATTACCTTTGTTGGTGTACTCTCAGTGATATCTCAGGAAATGACATTTCCATAAGAATTTGTATACTAATCCAGTTGATTAAATTTTTTTTCAAAGACAATGGTAAACTGACCAATCCCTGCCTATATTCTTTCAGAACGATGATTGTAAGGAGGACAAATGATTTCTTTAAGATATTATTGTTGCTTATACTATTGTTATCATCTGAGGCATAGTATAAGCATTTTATTTAAGCATGAATGACACATTGTAGCTTATATTCATTGATACTTTTAGGTCTAGAGGAACCTTAGGCCCTGTGCTAGATGACAGTGAAGAGGAAGATGAAGAATGTGTCACACCTCTAACAAGAAGATTAAGAGGATGCTCGATTGAGTCTGACATTGTGGAAGGAGTGGTCATCAATGGCATTGAACAAGCAGATCCTTTGAAAGTGACATATAAGGGGATCTTGAAGAAATATGCCCGGCGATATTGTCACTTTGTTGAGGGTATGTCTTTTTAGCACAAAACTATTTGTGTAATGCTTGAAATATTCCTGTCAACTCGGTCATTCAGTGAGAAAAATGAATTACTTTATCATTTTATAAAAATGTCTCAAAATCTGAGAATTGGTTTAACGTAATGATCACACCCAGATATTGAAATTGCAATATATATATATATATATATTTTTATTTATTTATTTATTTATTTATTTATTCATATTTATATGTATATATATATTTATATGTATATATATATTTATATTTATATGTGAATATATTTATATGTATATATATGAGATGTGAACGATGAAATCAGGCTCTCGTCAGATTTTGAGCATATGGAGTTATTGGTATCACAATAAAGATTATTCATTTCCCTTTCTGTGGGTGCAAAAATGATTGTTCTACCTAAGTAGAAGTTGAGATATTGGCAATTAAAGACAAAGAGGATGACTTGTTGCTGCAGCTAAATCCAGTGAGAAAATGGCCATTCACTTTTGTAAATCCTTGTTAGGCCATGCCACCAAATTACAATTTTTGGGATTTTACTCAATCTGTTTCAGTAAATTGAACTCTGAAATGCATTTTTAGATTGACATAGAGAGGTTTGGTGAAGAAAAGAAAAATTGCCAAAAAATTCATTCACTGTTGAAAAACACGTGATTTTTCCAGTAGGCTCAGTTTGATGAGAGCCTGATTTCATCGTGTCCTGTCTCATGTATATATATGAGAGCGCGTATTATTTAACAGAAGTGTGTTGTGAAGCATGTTCTTTGAACAGCAGGATATGTACGGATCAAACCTTCTCACACATTCATTTTTCACTGTATGTCCTCGAATCAAGTGAACTTTTCTCTGTTTATGGATCTATGAATAGTGGTCAATATTGACCAGTAATCGTCAGGTCTGCATGAGGTCCATTTTATATTTTTAAAAAAAAGTTTGTTTTTTTTTTCGTTTAAATGGGAAGTGATCTGTTAATTTAAGGAAATGAAAATGGCCATTTTCTTTTAAATAATAAATTTAGTCACACTTCCAATTTTAATTAATTTTAATTAATTTTAATTTTTAATTAAGCTGGATTCTTGTTTGCAGTCATTCTGATGTTATGAGTTGTAAAGTGTTAGTAATTTCTTAAACAGCCAGTCAAAGATGCCTGAGAGACACATCAGATGAAAATTTTGCTAGCTTCAGAGGTTTTCTCTTTACGTAGAAATTGATCAGGGTGGTGAGATAACAAAGGATCAGATGTGAAGGGGGTATGGAAGAAATACATGTTAGTGAAAAAACACCATATAATTTATCTTCAGGAATAATATCTGGCCTATCAGCAAAATGCAAAATTTGGGTGATAATATTGGCATAATGTGAATAGTCATTTGTAGTGAGGTATGACCTATTTATTGATGTTTCATTTTTTTGTTATCTTTAAATTATTATCTGCAGGAGTGCAATGAATAAACTTCAAAGCATACATTTGTTTGGATTACTTGGGAAATTTCTTTGTTTTATGTCCAAGTTAGATTTCGGTTAAATTTTGTGTATTTCTCACATAGAGCATCAAGTCCCAAACATAGCAGTGGAGTTGTACTTTGTAGTTCAGTTGCTGACATGTACAGAAGTGGACAAGCAATTACTCAAGACCATTGGTGAGTTTAAATAATGTCATCATCATTATTATTGTCATTTGACTGGATTATCTTGAGTATAAACTCCAAAAAGGAAGGGAATTGACAATAGATGAAATGTGTTCCAGATGTTTGAATGGCTCTTCAGGAAGAAAAAAAAAAAAAGATGTAAATAGGGAAGCATCCTGTTTTCTATTGTTGATTATGAAGAGTGTTCATGAAACAATCAAAGAAACTGAGGAGTTAAAAACTGAAAAATGTTTAGAATTAATTTTTAAAAGAACTCACAGTGAATCGTTGAAGGTGTTCATAAGAAATTGCACACAACACAAAAAAAAAAGAACAAAAACATATTCAGATGAGTACAGTGGACACACATTCATTTAAGGGGAATTTGGAATAATATACAGGATTGCAAATGTCCAGTGAACCATTTAAAATATCAATTATATTCAAGTGAACTTCAGCGAACAGCTGTGTTTGGTCATGTGGGAGACTTTATTTAAAGATTATGATTCTTCAACCTCACAGAAAAGAAAGTTTTGAAAGAATAATTATTATTATCATCATTATCAGTGCTACCTCTTACATAAATGAGGCACCTCCATGAAACTGATGTCTAATAGTAGATCACTATGCATTTTTACCCTCTTGCTAATGTACCTCAATCTCAGTTGAAACTTTTAGAAGCAGGCAGTTGACTTGTTCACGTCAACTGTGTCAGCATTGCGATGTTTTATCATATTCAAAGGTATCAAAATAATGTATGTAGACTTTAGGGATTTCAAGCTTCAATTCCAAGTTGGAAAATCAAGTTTTTCAACACTACTGTTAATATATTTCAGTTTTCGATCAGTTTACTGTATTCAGGTGTGAAATTTGCATTTTGTTTTAATGTATCATAAATAATTACCATGTCCTTCTTGCTCCATTCACAGACGATCAGTGCGGAGGCACATATTTTCGATCAATCCACAATGGTGTTTACTTTGCTGTAACAGTTCTCAAAAGATTAAGGAGGTATGTTGTCTCACAGAGATCATATAAATTGACTTCTTAGTTTTGTGAATGAACAGTTTTTTTACTTGACTTTAGGAAATAATATACATGGTATTTTGCTATTTCTGCTGGTTCTTGTACCCTCAAACATTTTTGCATTTTGTGCTATTTTTTCATAGACCAGAGGAGAGCTCAGTTTATATACTATTATCCACTCAGTTCTCAGGTGGACTCTGCATTCTTGAGTGTCAGTGTGTTGGTAATTGGCTTAACTGTAAAATGATATAGTTTTTGATGATGAAAAGTTGAGGTGGTATGTTGTGTGACCTAATTACTATATTACTAAAAATGGATTTTCATGTCCAAAAAATGGAAATATCAAACGTGATGAAAGGAAAACATAGGCATGACTAGGAAGGTTCAAAACTGTGTTATGTTTTCAAGATCCATTCATTTCTCCACAACATGGCAAATTTTGAAACAATTCTGACGGAAATTCATTGAATTGTAGGCTTTTTTTTTTTTTTTATAAACCTTTGGAAAGAGAAATAAAAAAAAAAACAATAAAATTAAGTTTGACACCTCACTTATTTCACAAATTTCAGTTCCCAGAATTAATTGAATTGTAAAGATAGAACTTGGTCCTGTACTACTCAAGCTGAAGATATATTACATTTTTAAGAATTATATGATAATAGTATTACATCAGAATAAAATTGCAGCATTTTTACCCCCTTGCTCCTAAAAAAATTTTTTTTAAAAAGATTCTATCATATAAAACAAATAATTTCTACCTCCTGAAAACGAGGAAAAGTGTTACAAAAGTTTTCACAAAAAAAAAAACAAAAAAAACCACAACCCTGAACTTATATATTTGTGTCTATAATCTGTAACATAATTTGCAAGTCTTTTGATTTTCTGGGGCCATGTCAGGGATGATGGAATGGGATATGTGGACATTCAGTTTAGTTACCAAATAATCGCTGCAAATTTATCAATCTTTTCCAACTGCCTGATCAAATCTACTGTAAAATCAAGCTGACTCTATCTCTCTCAGCTCACGGATATCAGGATTCTCAGTGTTCCTATCCTGAAAAAAAAATAATGTACGAGATGACAAACATCAATGTCAGTGAACTGAAAAAACAGTCTTCTGAAACTTATTTGTCTTTTCAGCATGTATTCAGTAAACAATTTATCACTTTTGTTTACCCCAATTGTATTAGCATTACAATACCAATAACAACTGGTACCGAACATCAGCATCAAACTCCATTTGTTTTAGTTCTTCCGATAACCATTTTAAAATCAGTTACTGTATGCACATTTGAAATTACAGCAACTGCAAAATCAGTCTCTGTATTTCGAACCCATCTTATATATTCCCTCTCTGCTTCCTGTTTGTATCGCTTACATGTGTACTTATAGGGGCATGGTCTCAGACAGATGTTTCTGGTCATCTCACTGGTCTGAAGGGGTGGGAGGTGGGGCATAGCCATAGGGAGGCAAGCATAGTCGTCACCATATCTCAGGATGGAATAATAAGAGCTATTTAGACCTGAGTGAATGTGTTTCATCAGTATAAACTGTAATGCACCAAGGTGGCCAAACAGTAAGGAAAAAAAAAAAATAAGAAACAGACAATTGGATCAATAACTGAAGTGATCTGAGAATTTATAGCCACCAGTTGCTGAGGTAAACAAGGCTAACGTCCTGTTACGCTTTATACTGAAAAAGACATTTGATTAGATCTAAGCTACCCAACACAACAGAAATGCATGTTTTCACCAAGGAATCTTTTTTTTTTTTAAATCAGTCTCTCAAAATCATAGACATAATTCTACCAAAGATGCTATACAGATAAGACAGGACACTAGGCTAATTTTGCATTCACTGCGACATGCGGCACCCCAAACGTCAAGACTACAATCTGTAAACAACAATGGCGGCAGTCATGAAACCAAGGAGAGGAGGGCAGCAGTGTGCAGACATTGATTAGACAAATTCAAGAATCATGGCATGCAAGTTTTTCGTTATCCCAAAAAGATCCAGAAAGATGAGTTTGAGCACACATTGATCCAGATCTTGAATACAAAACTAGTAACGCAAGCGGCGCAGCACCCATTTTTTAATGATGTGAAGAAGAATGTGTACACGCTAGGAGGGGGCGTGGCTGTGCGTGCATTTTTTTTTATTGATGAGAAGAAGGGAGTGTCCAGTCTTATTGGTGTGGTGTCTTTGATTGTATTTCGCTAAACTGGGTTTTAGAATGAAGAAATGCAGTCACGGTATGAATTAGACAAAAAAAGAGAAAAACTTATCATTGTGTACGGCCTTTGTTTGGCAATGTCAGTGGCTGATTTCCATCATCAGTATCAAAATCCACCTCCCCCTCAATCCACAAGTTATCATTGCACAGTCTGTGCAGAAATATTTTGCCAAAGCAGCCAAAAACTTGATGCTATTGCACACAGTGCACAATGGGGAAATCCAAAATGGCGATTGGAACACAAAACTTAGAGTGTGCTATCTTCAGACAGAGTTATTCAGAAATTTATGCTTCAAATTCCTTTTTGCTTTTTTTGTGTTCAGGCTATCTTAAGTTACCATAAAATACATTATTTTGATAGGTGGTAGCAAAAACATCACAGAAAACAATAGAGTAAATCCATTGATCACAGGTGACCGAAATCCTTAGTAGAAAACGTTTGAGAGTTAAATAGAGGAAATTTTTCCTTCTATTTCAAACGTAATAAGTTGGACTATTCATGGATACCAGAATACTGGCTATTTGCCAACTGCATTTGATGTAAATGTATGACTCACCACTTTCTAAACAAAATTTGTTTTTCCCTCTATGGTCTCGTTTGAATTCATCCATACACAAGACGTTCAGTTAGCAACAGCCAGAGTGACATATTATTCTTGCAAGAAAAGAAACAAAAGCATTTATGTAGAATGCATGTGAATAACTTTGTCAGTTTTTTATTAATATTATTTTTGTTCATTTATACTTCTATGTTTTCAAAGAAAGATTAAGCTAGGTTCCTGAATACATCTGGTGACAAGAATATCCCATCTGAGGGTCACAAAAAATTATCAAACTGATTTCTGGTACTGTTCTGTAGGTTATTCGCACAGTTGGACAAAACCTACCTAGAGTTGTTAGCTTCCATGCCTCGAATTCAAGTCTTTTCACCAAAGCTCCATCAGTACATTTTGAAAGCTGCACAAAGTAAACCAACTGTAAGTATATGTTATTAAATTTGAAAATGCCTTAGCATTTAAAGATAGAAATATAGCGTGAGAAAAAAAAATCTGTTATTACAATTTTATCTTACTAAGCTTTGGACAGAGAAATGAAGTGACCCAGTATGAATATTGGACTTTGTCATCCTGCCTTTGATATTAGAACTGGCTCAGTCATCTACCATTGTTATCTCTTGATGGATTGTAAGTGTGTGTGCATTTCAAGAGATTGAACAAAAGTTATGGTATTCATAGTTCTGATTCAGACTGAGAATATGAGGAGACTCCAAATGAATATTTGTTTTTATTATTCTGTCTTTAGTATTTGAATCAACTAGATGATCTGTCATCACTTGATGATTTGATTGTTGTTTGTAGATTCTTTCCAAAAGATTTGAGCAGATGCTATCATATTCATATTATTCCCCTTGTGGTCTTATAGATATTGATCTGCACCACTGTAATTTCATTCATATATTCATGAGAAAAAATTGTTTCTCATCGTTTGTATAAAATTTATAATGAGAGATGTCTTTTTTATTTACTGGTTTTCTCAATCTATGTCCAGAATGTTGTTGATGCAAAGGCACAACTTGAGCATACAAGTTTTGATCCTACAGCAGATGGAACTGCTAGCTTCCCTGATGCAAATTCTGCTCATGTTTTCAAATGCCAAAGGTATGACTGAGCTCTGTAATTGAATGTCATAGATTTTGTTTTTGCCTCCTTGTTTCTTTTTGTGTTTACTTTTTATCCACTTTTGCTTGAAATTTAAAATGTTATTTAGAGAAAAGATAATTTCATTTTAGTTATTATTGCAGATCACCCCCCCCCCCCCTTTTTTTTTTTTTAGTGATTGGGAAAGGTTTCTTACTATTGGAAACTAGAGAGAAAGTTTTTGCTATTTCCATGATAATTCAGCTGATAGATTCTTCAAAGGAGGATATATATAGGAATATGTTAGGGAAATTTCTTTCTGTCATCCCACAGACTTGGTACAGACAATTTGGTAATTTACTCTGGCAGGATCTAATTTTCAGGATTTTTCAGGAGAGAAAACATGTTTTATTAGTGATGGGTGCTACGATAATGTATTTTACTTCAGTTTATCTTTATCAAGTACTAGAGCTTACAAATAATCCAATCACTTTATTTTTTACATTCCTTTCTATGCGTGTGTGATTTGTTTAACTCGCTCAATCGCGGCCATTTTTCTTGGTTTCGTGTTCCAAAACTAGCTATTTTATCTGTACAAGCAGATTATATATCACTAAATAGTGCTCAATCCTCATGAAACTGGGCTCAAGTAGCAATGAGATATGATATTTGAAACATGTCCAGTATGAAGTATGTGGTAGGTTTGTCACAACACCCATGCAAAAAGAGCACTTATCTGACAAAAAAGAAAACTTTTTAGACGGAGCTAGATCCAGATCAGTGACGATTTCACAAGTAATCATTTTGTATCTAGATCTGATCACATTATTATAGGTATTTGAACACTAAAAGATAGATCTAGATCTAGATCTAAATCCATGTTTACGTGTGGAGATCAGCTGATTGTGCCAGCCACTATGCCTTGTTTGAACGCAATGACCAACTTTAGTCAGTTCATAAAACGCACATTTTCTCCGCGTAGAATGAAGCTAGGCCATCAGTTCCATGATCCATCTATTGGAAATTGGTTGGGAATAGTAGTCATGTAAAACTTATATTAATTTGCTGAGAGAAAATGAAACAGCCACGAAACAAACTTGGGAACGGAGATATCTCGGTCACGGGATTCGACGCGTTCTCTATTCCAACCGCGATATCTCTGTCACAGGATTGAGTTAAAGATATATTTGTTTTCTTTCTTTTTTTCTTTGGCAGGGAGAATTTTTACGCATTCTATGGTCATTATCATGACACCAGCAGTGCTTATGAATTTCGCATTGAGAATCAAATCCAGTATGTCTTTGATGGTTGCACTCCAGAGCAGATGTCCCTGGCAAATTTGTTGCACTTGGCTAAGCTCTTTCTTGATCACATGATTTTAGTAAGTAACTAAATCTTAATGAGTGTGTTCAGGTATTGCTGCCTTTAACTGCATGAAAACTTAGAATTAATTAATTTCCATCAAATTGTATATGACAGTCAATTTGGATGTGTGTCCAGTTTTTGCTGAATTTAGAAATTGATGAGTTCTGCATTTTATTTCCCCATGTTTCATTTATTTGCATATCAACAGAACTTTTGTTGACATGGAGAAAAAAAAAAAAGGAAAAATAGGCGGTCTGATGTGTGTAAATGGAAGAATGAAACACTAAACACTGAAATGCGAAAGTGAAGTAGCTATTTCATTGTGATATGTACAATATTTGTTGCAGTTTGCAAGAGTGAATGTCTTCGGCAATTATTCTCAGTGTGATTTCTTTTGAAAAAAAAAAATACTGCACAAACCTATTTGTCAATCAGTAATCCAGTTGAAATTAGGGTGGGTGAAATAGAAAGTATCTCTTGTGGCCCATCATTGATATTGTAGTTATTGCTAACTAAAAACCTTTCATGTGTTGAACAAAATGACAATTATACTTCTCCTGAATTATTTTCAGTGCTGTCTCAAACAAGATCGAGAATCAGTAGACATTATAAAGATGATACAGTGCAAAGGCCAAGATGAGCAGCTGTTCACAAAGTAAGTGCAATTTTATTGTTTGTAATGAATGGAATAGATCATTTTGAGGTGGAAGATCTTCTAAAGAAGTCTGTGATAATTGAATGGTTTGGATTGGGCATGGCAAATGATGACTTACCAGTTTTCAGTTTTTGTACTGTTTTTTCTATGGCAGATAACATCAAATTGCATCTTGTTTAATACTTATAATTTTTTATTTTTTTTTTAAAAAGGGGATGGTTTCATAGCAACTTGAAATGAATTTTGAAAACAGGCTTAATAACTTTATATCCCAAATTTGATTTCAGATTGTATGAGGCATTTCTTGAGCTGTCCAATGTCCAGTGTGGCTCAGCATGTCCTAGTCCAGGTTTCAAAAGCAGCCAGATGTTTTTCAAGGATTTTATTGAGACCCTGAGCTGTCCAGCTTTCAATGAACACTTGCGCAATTTTGTTGTCATGAGAATTTTGGAGGTTGGATTTTTTATTTTTGTTTTCAAGAAGCATCCTCCTTGTTTATTTTTGAAAATATTTGAACATTGTTTTTTTCTTCTTTAAATTGTTTTTGTTTGAAGAGGAAATTGTCAACAAATGCTCTTCTGATGTTGATATGAAATTTGCATATTTTGATAATGTGGTTATATTATATAATGTGTCCCAAAACATACCCTGATCATTTTAATTGTTTGAGTTACTCAAGCAGATTAATCAGTATCTTCGTGAAAGCTCATCAGGTGAAGGGATTTTTTTTTTTTTGACATTCTTCAAGTGAAGAGAGTATTGTTGTTGTTTTTTAGTCATCCCAATCCACTTCTATGTTCACAACATGCACATACTTGAAAACTCGCATTAAAATTTCTTGTTACAGCTGAATTCTACAAGGTTTGACAATGTGACGGACTTGCATTCCTCAGCTGCAGTGAAAGAAGATACAGTGAGTTTAAATAGGAATGAATATCTATTATTTAGCTGGCTGTACTTTATCTTGGGGTTTTAGTTACCATTTATTGTTCCGTGATTGGGAGTGTTGAATTATTTATATGTAGATGGAAAAATAGCTTTGAGCATCTGCATATTTTTCATTGCCCTCAGTAAGAGGTATATACAACCCTTTATTGTTTAAGATATAAATTGATATGCTGATACTCTGATATTGTTTAGAAGTGCAGTGATTGTCTCGGCACAAAGACAGGAGAGTAAACTCTTAAATTAAATTCAAATTGCCTTTTTTGTAGCAACAGGACTGCTGAGATTTTTGGGAGGGCTAATTTTGACTTTGTACATGAGACATAATCTGGAAAAAAAAATAATCTTTTTTTTGCTTTGTTTTCTTTCCATAGACACCCAGTAGAAATGAAAAGTTTTCAGAGACCATTCGTACCTTGTGTATATTAGGAAAACTGTTAGGTTACCTTACTTTTTCACCATACAACTCAGGATCACAGCCTCTTCCCTTTGAAACAGCTACAACCTTGATGACTATGAGAGAAATGGTAAGTGTGTGCATTAATGGAGGGAGAGGAGGAGGCAAACAAGATTAAATTGGCAAATGCTGAAACACTAAACTATATTATAATGACTCTTTTGCCGGGGGGGGGGGGGGGGGGGATTTGAGGTCAAAGTATCAAATGGGGTTTTTGTTCTTTTTAGGCACGTTGATCTCTTCTGCTTTCAGAAAATAGTGGTTGGGGTCAAAAACTTGTTTTATGCTCCAAAGTGGCACCACTAGATGGTCACTCTAATCTGTGTTAATGCATTTATCCCAGCTCCAGTTGTGATTCTTTTCTGTATTTTTTCTCAGTTTTTCAGTAAGGCTTTTTTATTTCTGGACCAAATAACTTCAAATTGCCAATAATGTATGTGTTTTAATAATGTTCATCCATTTTTCTTATCTTTGTTTTCAAAAGAAAATTTAATATTCAATGCAAAATTGAACAAACACACCTCTGTCATTACGTTTTAAAAATTTATGACAGACATGTGACAGCTTTGTTTTAGCAGCCAGAGACATTGCGCAAAAAGTTTCCTCTCTTTTTCGCCACCTTGAAAATCTGAAATCTTTCCCGCGCCATCATACGTTGCATAGGGCCGTCACAGTCTTCTTCCATTCTGGTCTTCTCTGTGCTGCCTTAACCAGTTTTCTCATGTTCTCTATCCTGCTTCTTTGACCTCTCTCATGATAGTTCTTTTAAGTGTCTCTTTCGGTCTACCCCTCTTTCTTCTGCCATCGATGGCCTGCTGAATTCCCTTTTCGAAGTGTGACTGATGTAGCGCCATCTTCTTTTCTTATTTATTTTTGTTATGTGAGGCTGCTTGGAAATTTCCCTTATTTCTTCTGTTGTTTTACACTCATTCCATTTAATGCCCATAATTTTTTGCAGACAGTTTTCAAAGCCATTCAGCCTCCTCTATTCCCCATTGTCATTTTTCAACTTTCTCAGCCATATGTATGCATTGATAAAACATTTGAATTGAATATTCTGAGCTTTGTTATACTGAGATCACTTTGGAGTTTGAGATCTTGCTCAGGTTTCTGAATGCTGTAGCAGCCTTTCCTATTCAGATGTTGAGTTCTTTTCTTGCATCTTCTTCTTTCTCTTCACAGCGTCCCAAATATATAAACTGGCTGACTTCCACAATTCTCTTTCCTTCCAGTAAGATTGGGTTATTCTTCATTGTTGACTTTTCAGTAGTTTGGTTTGAATGTGCTGAATCCAGATTTGAAGCTAGCAAAATTCCTAGCGCAAGCATTCAAGAAATTATCCTCAGGATCCGCATTCCTCTTTATTAGACTCATTTTTCATGATTCGCATGACTTGTAACCACTGGCTCTAATTATTGGTGAGAATGGTAATATAGAGCGTATATGTAAAAAATTAATACATGGGATATGTGAATTAAATAAGAAGGGATGTGATGAATCCTTGTATAGGAGATACGAAATCTTGTTATCTCGTCCCAGATATACAGGTTGCATAAAGAGTGGCAAATAGTATATAAAACAGTTGTACAGCACCTTGTTCTGAATTGAAAAGGACATAATCACTGAGAGCATTTTTGAAACTCCAAATCACCCGTGGTTGTAGGCTGGTTGTAGTAGAAGTTACAGTACTTTATTTTTCAGGTAAGAGAGGTCACTCATGAAACAGTTAAATCACTGAAGATATGCTCCTCTAACCCAGACTGGACTATTCAGCTTCTAAAAGTGCTGGAAAGAATTCTCAAATTGTTTTGGTTATTGACACCTCAGAAAAGGATAGTACTTCGTCAGTTATGTTGTATCCACTTTTTTCAAAGTGGTTCTGTCCAGAAAAACTAGAGCAGGACCTGCTGGCTATGTCAAGGCAAACGATCTATCGTATTTGTGACATTGTGATAGTTCTATGTATATTACATGACTCTCAGAAGTAGATCTGACAGGCCATTCTGTTTTTACCTGAAACTTCTTATTTTTATATCCCAAGACACCTCTGCCCCTCCCTCTCCCGCTGCTTCTCAAACAAGCCTTTGATAATGGTCATTTGTGCCAGACTGTACCATGGATTGTGGAATACTTGTCAATGATGGATCACATGGCTCTCCAGATATCAGCATATTGGGCACTGCTGAGAAAACTGCACTTTATTCAGAGGTAGGGACAAAGTACGTTTGTGGAGTGTTGAAAGGAAACACTTAAATGAAGAAACAGTCCACCCTTTTTTCTTTTTTCAAGAAAGGTATTTCTTACGCATAGTGGCATCATTCATAGATAATTGAAAAAAAAAACAAAAAACCCAGAAAACACCATGGGATCTGGAGCAGCATCCAAAGACTTTCATAAAGTGACCTCAGAAGTGGAAACTTTAGAATGGTTGCTAGTTTTGAGATTTGAAGTAATTAGAACAATTATTTTAGCAATATTAGTAGTCATTATTTTTGACTAGGTGTCATATTTTTAAATTTTTTTTTTTTTGGCTTTTATCTTGAAAAATAACTGAGCATCCTCAGGAGTATGTGGTATTTGGACAGGCCAGTAGATTCAAGTCTTTTTCTTTTTCCACTAAAAAAAAAAAATTGTCAGAGAGTGAAGATATGTGCCATGGTACATTGGTGACATTTCCATTATTCTCTCAGCATTGATATGGATTTAGGAGATACATGCAGTCCAGCTTGAGAAAAGTGATAGTTAAACAGGATTTGGGGGGAAAAGGAGGCTTGCTAATGAGAGGCTTTGTAGTCTTCGAATGTGGTTCATATCGGGAAGGAAGTTCACAAGACCTGGGCCAGGCAGAAGTTTAGATCTGTCTTGAATTCCTGAATTAGAGCAGGGAAACACAAATTTGGAATGTATGTCAGACAAATGAAGCAGGAAATGGAACAGTAGCTCAAGACTTGAAGAATGTTTTCAAGGTAGGTTTATACAAGCTCAAGGCAAAGTTACATCAGTGTCTACCAGTACAGGACAGGATATAACAATATGCTGTGACAGGACTTCTGACATTATTTACTGCTGTTTGCTCACAGATTTGCATGGGAGAAACTGTACAAAGAGGGCCATCTAAACTCTGGACTCTTGATAGTGTCTAGTATTAGCTGGTTATTTGAGGTAAGTTAAAAATAGACAGTCTCATATTAAAATGTATTCATACCACATTTTTCAGAAGGAGAAGATTCAGGTTTTAGCCTTAGTAACTCAAAGTAAGCTGAATGAATGCCCATTGGTAAGCATTCTGTGTGATTACACTATAGTGATGTATTTCAGTCAATAAACAAATAAAACATTGAATGGTTAGCATAGTTTTTTTCATGGAGAGGGAGTGAAATTTAATGATCAAAATGATGTCTCACTTTGATTGGCTATTAATTTTGAATATGTGTCCACGTATTTCAGTTTTTAGTCAGTCCTTGTTTTCTAGTTGTTTTATTTCTTTCCCTCAGGCCCCTGCTGTTCCAGCTGGTATTTTCTTCTCCTGCAGTACAGCAAGTGATGAATTTGGGGGGACTGAAGTTGAGACAGATCCATTCCAAGTGGTAAGCCATCTCCTTGTAGAGCTATATGATATCTTAAATTAACCCCTTCAGTACTTCGCCCGGAACCATTCCAGGCTAAATATGTGCACGATGTGCCTATAGCCTGGAACCATTCCGGGCCCACGACAACAGCCAATTTCAGGGATATTTTTAGGATACCTTAGGTTGTATATTATTAGAGTGACTTCCCTTGCTATCTTCAACTTCTTTTGTTTTGAAGAGTCGGTTGTACCTGAAAGGTTGTTTCAGGTCAGAAATTTGGGGAATTTGTGCATACCTTCTGATTCGTGCTTAGGTCAAAATGGCGAGTAAAAGGAAAACATCATGAGGAGCGTTAGATGAAATTCTGAATGATCGTATAGTGCTGACGAAGATCTTTTTAGTGACTCTGATGATGATGAAGGTAGCTCAGTTAGATCTAGATCTAGTAGTACCGTGTCTCAGTCGCCAACCTAAGTTCTAGATCTAGGTCTAAAGGTTAACAAAACACATAACAATACACTTAGGGTTCTTTTATTTATCTATACATAAATATGTATCAACAAATGTAAAAATACAATTTAAGGGGTAGAGGAACATATTTAGCAAATAGTTATGCAAAATTAGCAGGACACTGTACGTATTAGGGAAGTTATAGACTGCACAACCAATCTGATTGTGGGCAAGGTCAGAGAATTTCCCTGGCACAGGACACTCCTAGCTGAAAGACTGTAGGGGTTATTCACTGGTTTCTCTTTAATTCCCTGTGCAACAGACATAATAATGTAACACTCACCAAGTTTATACAGCTGCACATGTTTAATGCAGATTTTAATTTTTTTTTGCATTCATTAATTTTTTTAAAAGCAACATTTGAGGTTTAATATCTGTCTTCATTAGTCACTTCACTACTATGTCAATTTTGCAATCTTGTGCTAAGCATCAGCTATATGGGTAGTTTCGACCACTGCTAATCTAACCTGCACTCAGTCTGGCCCACTGTGCCCAACTAGCACCCCTGTTGTACATTCCCACAGGCAATCAGAAGTATCAACTGTTAATCAAGGCTGTTATTTGTTACATGAACAAAAGGAGATCACTGTGCCTGATTTTGGGTTCTCATCGCTAGTCATCTGCCAGTCAGCAGCTTGTGGCATTTATCAAAAAAGTCTTCATATAGATGTGAAATGAATGTCAGTGATCAGAAGATCGGATCAAATGGGAAAAAGAGTGGTTGGTGGTGAGGTTACTGTGGACATACCTTGTACATCCTCCCACACACAGCCCTGCCACGTATTCCGATTTTGTCTGAATATTCTGATTTTCCCCCCACAAATTCCTGTCCTTCCAATTTTTCTAATTGCCTGCATGATGTTCCGATTTTCTTGTTTCACCGACACAGGCCTGGCCATACCTGTTTTGTTCTGTCTTGATTTCGTTTCACTGGAAGTGCTGGATGACAGATTTTGATTCGGGCCTGCATTGTGAACTCAAGTTTTGGTCTCAGCAACTCTGATTGCTCATTTTTTGTTTTGGTAGCTGCACTGTATTGAAAAGAACTAAAATGATAATATTGTTCCTAATACTTTGGGAATAGGCAAGCTCTTGGTTCTCGTGAGTAGCTGAGCCCAATTCACATGCCTTGTTACTATCACCAGTCATTCCTTTGTTCAGCTCTAGATATTTCATGTGTTTTTTTGTTACTTAGCTTGGGTTTATTTGATGTTATAGCAGACTTGGACCTATTATTATGGGGTTGATTTATTTCTTTCATTAGCCTTTTTTGTTATTTTTTTTTCTATATCATTATTGTTCAGAGGATGATGGGTTATTGTTATTAAATATCTAATTTAAGAATTATAAGCTATCTAAATCTGTAGATTTAGGAAGTAGTGGATTGCTGGCCCAAACAAGGTTATCCATTGATGAGAATTGTTATACAGATCTGTGTTTTAAGGGGGTGCTCTGGTGAAATCTGAAGTTCTTTCAAATTTGGCCTCAGTCATCTGAAACATCCCTGGTATGAACTGATAATTACTTCACTCATAAAAAAATCAATATATTGCTTGTTGCCATGGCAACGGTGGCCATCTTGAAAAATAAATAACTAATTAAGATTCTTAAAATTTAC
>JBCEWB010317996.1:0-21957 GCA_039654565.1 Peronia peronii | reverse complement strand
ATCTATCTATCTATCTATCTATCTATCTATCTATCTATCTATCTATCTGTCTGTCTGTCTGTCTGTCTGTCTGTCTACGTAAAACTCCCTATTACACCGCATTATAATAGACAATATCCACCATACTCACGCGCAAAGGCCGTGTGCCAGAAACTGATAGTAGGGAGGATCAAACTTGGAGAAGTGTACCACTCGTCTTTCTTTTCCGTCAAGGTTGATCAGCGTCTCATTGACGGCAAAGAACTTTAATCTGGGTGGAGAAAATAACCAATTTATAGTCAGTACTTCTCTCCAATGAAAATTGTTTTATTACCCTTGGGCAAAATGTGATGTGATCAGAGCTTATATATTCTATGAACTTAAGAAGAATAAGCTAACTTTCAAACTGACTATATAAAATGGGTGTACTATTACAATCTTCTTCAAAGTAGCTATTTTGTTGTTGTTGTTGTTGTTGTTTTTTGTTTTTGTTCTTGTTTTTGTTGTTGTTGTTGTTGTTGCAGTTGCTCTTTTTGTTGTTGTTATTGTTGTTGTTGTTGGTTGTGGTGTTGTTGTTGTTGTTGCTGCTGCTCTTTTTGTTGCGTTATTTTCAGAAGTTAACAATGGCTACCATGTTTTTTTTTTTTTTTTTAAAGAAAACCAGTATCTGCTATGGTGAAAGTTTCCTGTGTGACAGTGTCATTAAATTATTTCATATCCCATTTATCAATGCATGTTAAGCTGAGGATAATACTGAATACGAATGTGGGCCACCATAGAAAATTGTCAGGGCTAAGACAGAAAACAATATATATATTTCTTTGAAAAGCAGCAGATAACAGTACTTTGTCTGATAATGAACTGTATTGTACAATAGCATTGAGTGCTGTACGATCATTATTTGAAATTTTGGGATATGCTGGTTTTAAACTATAGTACTCTGAACATAGTCACTATTTAACCGATGGTAACTCCAGCAAAATGATGGAGTTTGGTGAATGAGTTTTATATAAACGGGTATGAGTTTGCCCAGTATGTATTAAACATACAATATGTATCACAGCTCATACGGCCTGACAAAGCAGAGTATTGTTTATTTCAGGGGTTCACCTAAGCTGCATTAAAAAGAAAATGAGAATAGTTCTGTTATGTATGAGCTTACATTGGACAGCAGCCAGGGACCAATGACATAGTTCGATATGTCCCGGGCACTATCACTTTCTCAATGTCGGAGACCAGAGGCTCAAGCTCCTCTTTGATGAGTGTGCCATCCTCTCTAAAAATAGGAGCTGTGTTTCGATAGGCGCTGCCTGGCGGCATAATCATAGCTGTGGATTATATATAACAGTAAATAACGACATTTTCCACTTCGAAACTCGCGGTCAAGGCCCACCCAGAAAACAAAAGACGAACGGAGAAAACGTGGAATGATAGTGAAAGGTTGAGGGAAGCAGATTAGGTATGAATCAGATTAGGTATACAAATTCTAAGGACATATACCATACATATCGCCCAGATTAATTTTAAAAAATTTGATTCGAAACAGATTCGTGTGAAGACTGTTGTGCGATGAATGAGTAATTAATTAAACAAAATACAATGTGAGAAAGTATGTTGATTCCTCTCAGTTGTTAAGTGCGACTGCAGAAGCATTGTAGAAATAATAATAATTGTTAAAAAATCTTGCTCGGATGGTGCAGATATGTACAGGTCCTCGAGGGTCCATATTTCTGACTATTCTGAGAAATTTTAAGAATCTCCGCTTTTCTATCAAGTTTCTGACACTGGTTTCCATTGCCAAATATGGGAAAACATATTGTGGATCACTGATAGTTTCCGAAAGAGCCAGCTGCACTTCACTTATTAAATTTGTAGTGATCTTCACGTGGATATTATTTCAATAGCTTAAGTATTGAAAAACTCGAAACATGGGCAACAGTGCATATAAATCTGTCACCTCTTATGTATGCGTGTATGCGATGAGATTTCACGGCACATCAGCACGATTATGCCTAGATTGCGGCTAGCACGTTGATCTCTGTCACTTCAAAACATACATTCAATCCACTGAAATGGATAAGTAGTAATGATCCTGCATCATTTTACAAAGGTGTCCCCATCAGCTGTTTAAGATGTTTAATAACGTTTATTTCGTTGAGACAATGTACAATTTCCACTGATGGTAGCTGTAAGAAAGGAATAGGATACAGAGAGAAGTGATAAAGACTTTTAAATGGCCGAAGAAAGCAGGAGAGAGAGGGACGCTTTGTGAAAACATGTTTCAGAATCCCTGCAACTAGCAACCTGAAAATGATGAAGAGAAAGTTTGGATATAACATTACACTGGCAATGACAAGATCTTTATCGCTCTCTAAAAAGTTTTGCCATAGCTCTCCTTATATCCGTCAGGTTCATGCGGCGAATAATAAATCTTAACTCCTTCCTTGCCAGCATCTCTTTGTTTTCACTTGGTGATATCTTCTTCTTGTAAAAATAGTGACCTGCGACAATTATTGACAGCCAAACAGGCTTATTGTTCCCTGGACTGTGCACTTTTTTTCAGGCTGAGAAGTTGCACTGACTAGACCTATCTTGAAATAAGTATCTAAAAATAAAATGACACTCTCCTGGTAGTGAAAGAGTTGATAGTTATATTGTTGTAATACAAGCCACATTTGACAGCTGAAAATGTACGGTAGTGTAAAATTTGTCTCAAGTCACTTCTTGTATTAGTGATTATTAGAGTATCACATACGCACCTTTGTTTTGTAGAAGGTCGTCCACACGCATAAAGGTTTTTTTCATACTAGCTGGTAACGAATCAAAATCCAGAAGCCCTAGATCATCGGTGTGTTTAGTAGGCGGATGACTTCTTGTACGGTCTGAATAAACGGGTGGTTGTGGGATGGAGTTCTCTGCCGGTCTAGGACGGCTGGTGCTTGGAAGTGGAGACAGCAAGGGGGGCCAAGCAGCCCGACTTGAATGAGAAGTCGGTGACATTTGTTCCGGCTCTGTTGCAGACACTGTGGGTCTCACCCACGCTGGATAGGACGAGCGCTCCTCGTTGTCCTCATCAGTATCTTCGTTTGCGGCCGGGTTCTCTGTCTGCCTGGACAACTGGGAAAAGGTGTACAACGATGTATCGTAATATGTCGGCGTGCCTTGGTATACTGGCGGAGACTCTACATTGCTTGCTGTTCCTGATGGGATATCGCTCTGAGGATTCCTTCAGAAATATAAATTGCACATAATTTGTGTAATAATTGATGGTTTAGTTCAACTAACGGAAACAGATGTTTGCATAGATTCCCTCTTACGAGGTTACTTTTGGCAAGGGTACTAGCACACAGTAATAACTTCCACTCACAGGCCAGACGTCCTAAGTAGATGATAGCCATAACCGTGACGTCATTCCAAGATAACTGGAAGGGAACCCACGGCCTTCGGGCGAGATGTTTTAAATATGGATCAAATCGATACTGCCCTGAGACTTAAAGTGTATGGCAAGCGTACACATCTCGACATTGGTATTTTGGATGATTAAACTGAATGTTACTCAAAGAAAACGTGTTTGGTGTTTTGAACGTGCAATTCGGATCAAACACCCTCACGAATATTATCGTTTTTTTAGAACAACGTCAAACGCAGGAAACTGTCTTCGGCTTTATGTAAGTAGAAACACAGATCTTTATGCAACAATGCTGTGTGCCAAATTTCATATCGATACATTTAGTAGTTTTAGAGTCCATAAGCCTTTTATGGGTTTTGTTGCAGATTTATAGTATAGACTAGTACAGAAACTCGCTCAACAAACGAGGATTATTGAATCAAGAATTTTGTGTTGGATTCGTTCCATATACGTCTTTCAACCTCCTGGTGGAGGTTATCTCGATCTGTGTTGGATGACAACACAACTACAAATATTTAGAAAAAAATACATATTATATTGTCTAATGAAAGAAGGGAATAGAAGGGGTTGTATGCAAAATGTAAAATAAGAGCATCGAGGAAACTGAACGAAACAAAAGGAGTGAAAGAAGCAAAAAGGTCCCTATACAACAATATCACCACTTAAACTTTGAACACTGTAAAGTAAAACACTAAGTTAGCTTTGTAAAAGTAAGGGGCGTTGGGGATGGGGGCATACAAAATATTACATATCGCGTTCTTTTTCTTTTAAACCAACGACTGAACTGAGCAGGAATCAAGCTGAGCGTTGAGCTGCGGGCTGCAATTCACCTCACTACCCTTCCCCTCCCCTCCCATTATATCCTCGTACAATTCGGATCAAACACCCTGGCGAGTTTATGATTCAATTATTATCGCATTTTTAAAATAACGCCAAATATAATAAGCTTTTTTTTTAGGATTTATGTAAGTAGAAACACAGATCTTTATGCAAGAATTCTGTGTAGCAAATTTCAGATGGATACATTAAGCAGTTTTCGAATCCATAAGCCTTTTATGGGTTTTGTTGCAGATTTATAGTATAGACTAGTACAAAATCCGCTCTGTGAACGGGGATTATTGAAGAATTTGAGTTGGACGATAAATTACAAACATTTAGAAAAACAGATTCAAATACTGTCTAATGAAAGAGGGGAATAAAAGGAGCTGTGTGCAAATGTGAAGTGAACGAAACAAAAGGCGTGAAAAAAGCAAAATGGTTATTAACTTATTATACAACCATACCACTGCTTTAACCTAAAACATTGTGAAGTACAACACTCAGTAAGCATTGTAAAATAGGGGGCAGGGGAGAAATGGCATGCAAAATATTTTTATTTTAAACCGGAGTTTCCCAGTAAACGACTGAACTGAGTAGAAATCCGTCTGAGCGTATGCTGCGGGGTACCCTCCCTCCCCCATGCCATTCTTTAAATGTACACAATTCGGATCAAACACTCTCGCGAGTTTATTATTCAATTATTATCACATTTTTAGAATAACGTCAAATATAATAAACTTTCTTCTGGTTTATGTAAGTAGAAACACAGATCTTTATGCAACAGTTTTGTGTGCCAAATTTCAGATGGATACATTAAGCAGTTTTCGAGTCCAAAAGCCTTTTGTGGCTTTTGTTGCAGATTTATAGTATAGACAGGCAAGCAAGTGACCCATGACAACAGACTGTTGTACTTTTCTTTGGTACACTGATCAACTGCTGCATCCAGGTATGCCCCATTAAAATCGGAAAACACCATGGTTCGTAGCAGAACTTTTTCTAAGTAAAAAAGAAGTCAAGAAATAATCGCTGATAAAAAACAGGTTTGATGATAGATCACACTGTAAGGTAGATTGAGCCATTGTGAGAAATCGCAAATAAAGTTTGGCCAACGTTCTTCTGGTACTGGATATGATCATGAATCATGAATAGATATAACAAGTAATTACTTTTTTATCCTTTTTGTATTTTATGTTTTTTGTTTTGTTTTTTTTTTAACTCAACAATAGGATCTCTTGTGAAGGGGGTCTATGAAAACACATACAGAGAATACATTAATGATGGCTTTGTTTTGTGTGCATGACGACCAGTGTTTGTTGGTGTTTAACTTCGTGTCAGACAGTTATGGTTATACTGTGCCTAATACCGTAGAAACTATTTTTCCAAACGTTAAATGCCAAGCAAAGCCCAACAATGCAAAGACAAGATGAGTAGAGTAAAATACCGTATGGACGATTAGAGTTAGCCCAGTTCTTCTCAAAGGACAGACTGCAAAGGGGCGTCTCACAGCGCAAAGCCAGAGTTGGACAATGTAGCAGGTTGTGTAACGCTATGATTCAATTATGCACAATGGATTTGAGACAACACTTCGGACTTCAAATGTCAAGCCCATCTTAGGTACCCAAAGTTCACATGGATGAAAGCAATAACTGGATGCATCCAGAAGGTCAGTGTGACTTTACATATCAATAACGTGGAGAAGTTGAGCTAATTATTTCCAGTAACAAATTATTTAATTCTCGAAAAAAAAAGACCTAAATATAAATTCATGGTTTGCCATTTAAAAACTAAAGGACAAAATATGTCGTTTCTATTTTGTATCAGATACTGCAATATTTTTCCTTTGTTGCCCCGACAAAGAACAAAATAAGTTCACAAACTAGACGTTTCTCAAGTTTCTTTTTGTATCTGAACATACTGTATGCTCTTTGTTTATACTGATTTATTTATTAGACTCAGTTGTCTTAATTTTCAAGACATTTTCATTTTCGAATTCTGACGATGATTGTGACATAAGGGTGAGGATTAAGTTGATCAAGTACACTGGAAACGAACCAGTTTTTGATAGGATGAGTAAATTTCATGTTTTAACGCTTAAATAATCGACTGAGATCTGTAGACATTTTGTTCGGTCAATGAAAAGTTGGCCATGCACTCATGTTTTCCTAGGTCTATAGTTAAATTACATTCTCAATTATGTCCGCACTCTGACAGACAGGAGGACAGGCACATTTAGTAGAACATAACGATAAAAATAAAGGCATCGCGATGTAATGTACTCACTTCTGATTTTCATTACTAGGGTAAAATCTGTCATATCCATAGAATTGTGCACGCGTAAGGGCTGACCACATTAACAACAGTGCCAGGCAGAAACTCTTGGTACCACTGAGACGTGTCATGATCTGCTAAGAAATAAAAAAGCACACCTGGGCCTAATAAGAACCATACTAGTCACCTACAATTTCCTAAAGGCATTAGTTTCTCGTGTTCAAAAATGAGATAACAACACGAACATATTCCTTGACATAGAATTGATCTTTAATTTGGTTAAGCTGACTTTTTATAACAAAAGCAAATCAGTAAACATGTCACGCTCATAAAGTTGTTGAACGATTACTTTTTATCATTTCCATTAATATATGAATTAATTTATGACATTTCGGAAACCTGAAATGCAACATAATATTTATGAATCTGACATGAATATAAATCTGTCATGGCATCGTTATCATTCTCCCTACAAGTTACAAATAACCTTTTCAGCAAGGCTATTGGACCATCAGTTTTTGTCACTTGTGTCTTTCGTGTGAATACTTCGAGTTTCCTCTATAATCAAATGAGCAGTTTTATACACACATACTTTTATAAATCATTTATAGAATACAATGCTGAGAGCGAGAATGTACAGCTCACCATAGTTCTTGGTAGCTTTGGTCCCAAACCTATAAAGATTTGTCCGTCACATTTCAGTCGTCGCTATTTGGCGACCAGGCATCATCCCTTCAATGATTTCAGCTGGATTCAGCGCTAGGATTTTGTAGGCAAACTGGTCTATTTATGGAGCAGGTTCTGAATGCAAACAACTCACAGAGGAGGATTGGAAGCCGACATCACGCCTCGAATATAAAGTCCTTTTAATACCTCGTGCTTGTCCCCTTTTTGCTTATCCTATCTCTACACTGGGCTTCCTCTCCTTCAGGGTATGCAGCCTTAAACAAAAATGTGAACGCAGTAATTAATCCTTTTTGTCCGTCGTTTTCGTATGTGCGTTCTTTTTTGTGATTGTGTCAATATTGAACATGTCAGTCTGTACCTAGAATGACATGTTCACAATCCGCACAACTGAAGTCACAAAGATCCTCTTTGTCTCATGATACTAATATAGTGCTCCACTGTACTTATGAATAGATACCCCATTTTATTGAACGTAATCTTTTATGATCCATATCTTTGCTGCTCGCTGATCATGGTACATGATAGTATAGTCATTTTCCTGTGCATCATTGAGCTAGATTTTAAGATTATGCCTTCAGAAATGTTGGATTCTAAATAATTATTGGAGCACAAAATTATAGAATGGCTTGTTATTGCTTCCTTGGCATCCTCTCTTGGACTTTTCTCAAAACTAAACACACACTAATTATCCACATTACAGCCTTCTAATGTAGATTTCAAACAAACCAGTATCACCCACTGCAGGATTATGTAACCATTTGCTTGTATCCAGTCTATTCCGTCTCAGTAAATGTGGCCAATGCCGAAAAAAAAAGAAGAAAAAAAAAAGATCTCCCTGTGATTTACAAATTGCATCTTGCAAAATGCATACCAAAACAAAATAAACAGACCGAGTTTCCTCAAATATAGTTAAAGTCATCTTTTGCTCCAGTGAGAGAAAATGGTTTTTTTAGAATTATTATTAGTTTAAGCCCTCTAAAACGATGGCCACGTTATACGGACAGATTGGACTTTCCAAGGTGTAGCCCATCAGATATGTATCATCTCTTGACTTCATTCAACAGGGCATGAACTGAGGATATTGATACCACGTGAGCTTTGGTTATCACTGCAGTTCGACGCCACAGTCGTGTTCTTCTAACATTCACTAAGAGAAAGAGTGTGTAAACGTAAACATGTTATATCTGGAAGTGTCATTTAAAGATGATACCGAGAACGGCTATATAGAATTCGCTAGTAAGTTCAAATAGTAATGAAAAGAATGTGTGTTATTTGATGTCCTGTCGTGATGAATAAACCACTTCCACTTTAACTAACTGCTTCTTGGCCATTCCCTTCATGTAAAATTGAATAACCAATGTGCAAAATAAAAATATTCCTGTTGGCTGCATTCTCATTTCTTGTGTTACTTCTTCCCATGACTCACCAGACAAGAGTAATTTTTATCTTTCTAAATTATGTATTTCTGTCTGGAGCAAAACATAAAGCATCCATTTTCATATCCATAGGCTGATGCTGATTGAGTCCAGACGATTTTTTTTTCAACCGAATCGAATCGGCGACTTTTTTTTCCCAGTGAATTGCGCCGGCGATAATAAATTGTGACAGCTGCTGTTGCATTTTGTGACTGGAAAATCGTTCTTTCTTTGATCGCCAGTAACTTCAGTTAGGCCAGCCCATTCTGTTACAGTAGACCAAAGAGCTTATCAAACATGACTAACCTTCGCAGAATGACGAGATTTATGAAAGATTTTTATTTCTCTGTGATTATTTAAGTGTGAAAGTATACTACATCATTGTGTCACATCAATTGTGAATGGAATTTTCCTTTGAGGACAATTAAAGTTAAGCTTATCTTTTTTGTCTTATATTATCTAATTATTTATATTGATATATCAATAGATCAAGTTATGAAAAAAAAAAAAGAGTACACGAGTGTGAAATAAAGAACAAAACTACACGATGGGCCTGGAGTATCGTTGAGTTTCCTGGAGTATCGCTGAGTTCGGACAGGATAACATGAAAGTTAGAGTCAACAGGAGAATTTATTTTGAACATAACTCTGTTTACTCTTGAATATGGAGCTACGTCATTCCTTTCATTTCAACAGCTTACTGGTTGTACAGAACATATTTGTTCAGAATGCAGAAACCACAACAGGCACGATTAAGCTGATGGATACATATATCAGTCAATCTGTAGTTTTACAGTGATCTCTAGATTTCAATTTAGATTTTTGAAACTGACAAAGATCACCAGAGATCAAATTGGCCAGCAAATTAGAGCATTTGACAGGGGAGAGGATTATGCATTTCTGACTCCTTCAGAAATATAAGTGCCCCATACTACTTAATTTCTTTCTGTGATTCTTTTGTTTGCTAAAAAAAAAATGTCAGAAACATTACAGAAGAGGGGAAAATATAGCAATTGATCACGAATGTCAGAAATATGGATAGCCTTGTACAGACCTGCCAATATTTTTACAAGTCTTTTTCAGTCGCAAGAAATAGGTAAGAAGAACGTTCATATCTTTAAATTTCCCACACATATCTTTAAATTTCCCACACACACGTATTTATTTTATTTATTTAAGTATTCATTTGTTGTGATTGTAATGGTCAATATATAAAAAAATTATGGAAGATCGAGGACGAGCTTTGACAACCTTGGCAACCGATATTTTTTATTTTTATTTTTATTTTTTTTTAGAGAATTACCAAAGATAGCGGGGCACAGCTATTGACATACCTTATTTCACAGTATACTGGATTGTCAGTGACATCTGGGATATGTATGATGTTCCCTCGATAGCTGTGTCAGGATCAAGTCTGTAAATACACAGACGTGACTTGAAATTGCCAAAGATCCTGTAGTCGGAACTGTTCGCAGAGTCATGTTACACTGGTTTCCAAATGACAGTGCAGAGGGTATTTGCCCATTTAATTCTTTAATGACTCTTTAATTGCCACGATTATGACATAGAGAATTTTGAGACGCTATTTCATCGTTTATTTCTGCTGCTTAGGAGGAAAATTGTGGTCTGTCTACTAAAGTGAAAACCAAGACACTCTTGGTTTTGACACAGAAAGATATGAAGGGTCACAAATAGGCTCTCAAGAACCCGGAAAAGGCTTATAATGATAAAGGGTAGGGAACAAAATTCGAGAAAACATGTGAACAGAAAGCCAGGAAAAGGCAGACACATAAGGGCTGTGTTGAGGCTTCAAGCCGAATTAAAAAAAAATATATATCCATGTCAATTTTTCCTTTGAAAAAAAAACTGTTCTCAAAACCCGACTTTTTGTCACTATTTCGCTGTCTAGATGTTTTTTCCATTTGTGGACCTATTCTAATCACTTTTGGCACTCATTATTGTCACAAACCAAAACAACATACATATGTGCGCTCCATTCTGTTTGTAAGGTTGAAGTAAAATAGGTTTTTGTTATGAAAAAAGAAAGACCGAAATGTGAAATATCATTACATGGCAGTTTCAAAAGTTTCTAAATGTTCTTATCACATAAAGTGGTATATATATAATATATTATTATTATTATTATATCGATTCAGGCAATATGCCAAACAATAGGCTGGCCAGGTTTCATCAAGTTTTATTGATATTTGGTGGGGGAGATAGAGTTCAAAGATAATTATTTCAGAGAAGCCAAAATCAATGATGGTCGCATTGTCATGACAACTCTTCAAGCCAATTACTTTTCTTTCGCCATTTTTCTCTATTTTGAAGGTGTAAAATTCGATGGATAAAGCTAAAGTTGAAAATAATTTTTTCAAAACAATTGCCCCCAGAACGTAATCCCCTGCCCCCACCCAACCCCAATCTCTCCCCTCCCAAACTCCCTAGGGAATATTAAAGATATTTCTTTCTTACAGCTTACATACTGGGAGCCAAAAAACTTCTAGGGAGGAAAGGGTGCATATTGCACCGACTGAAAGGTGGATAGATGGTTGGATGGACGGATGGATGATTGGATGGATGGAAGGATGGATGGATGGATGGATGAACGGACGGATGGAGAGAACCGGAAGAGAGAGGGAAGAGAGGGAGAAGAAGGGAGGGATGTCGCTGTATGTAATGATATTTCACTCAATTAGAGAGGTGGTTTGAATGAGACTGAAGAGAGAAAAATAAAAATGCAACTTCCACTGCATATTTTTTTTAATGAACAAAAATCCATACAGTCAGTATAATACATTTCATTGTTTCGGGGCAATTTTGTCCGTAGATTTCTGAATTCATTCCATTATTTTTAATCAGACGTCACATCCGTACACTTTTTAGGCTTGCAAAAGATCATGTTGCTACTAGAAATATCTTCATGGGTTATGACAATGGGACCATTTGAAATAACTTCTAATTTTACTAATGATGTCCAAACCTGATTTGCCACAGTTAAGGAGAAATGTAAACACTTTGAACGGCATTTAAAAAAGAGCAGCATGGATAACCAGGTAAAAGCATTGTGTATTGCTCATGTCATTGTGTTAGGCCTGCATCTAATAATTAGAACAATTGTTCTTGTTGGGATTAATATTCTTTGATTATAATAAAAGAACACAATGAGCAAGAATTTCTTCTCAGTTGGTTGTTTTCTCAACACAGTTATCTTCATCTTCAGTGTCATGCATATTTCAGAGTTTCTTCTCATATGTCTTTAGTAATTGATTCAATGCGTGTCTGTGTGCGCGTGAATGTGTGTGTGCCTTTATTCATAATAAAAATTAATTGTCTTACAGAATCTAATCATATATCTTTAAGGCTTTTCGAAACAATGCATTCACTTTCTATCGTTACTTTTGTTCTGTCTGTGTGATTATACTTCTGTGACACAAGCTTTGTTACACACTAGGTCTATGATTTTACGTTCGTTTTGATTTGTTTGTTCTGTTATTATGTGTGCAAAAGTATGTACGTCTATGTAAGGTTGTTTGTTATTCGTTTTGTTTTGTTCATTCACTTTCGTAAACTGTCGCTTCCGCACAAAGGGAATCGAGTAATCAGCATTGACTGTATTATCACCACATCATAAAATGTCCCCATTTCAGCCTACATAACCAAAGTATGCTGTCACTCATGCAGCGGGGTTTTTTTTTTCAGGCTTTTTTTTTTCAGAATTATCATTTGAATATCTGTGGCAATATTAACAATATGATTATTTCACTGCTCAATCTCACATATGATGTAAATGGATTGAGAAGCTATTTATTTACGTTTTTTTTTTTTTTTTCATTTCCTTTCAAAGAGCCAAGATGCTTTGAAATCATCGTCAGCACGTGTACAAGATACCGTTGCACAAAGTAACATCACGTCCCTTCTAGATGAAGGTATTCCGCCTCTGCCCAACCCTATCTGTTCTAACATTGAGACGAGAGCAAAAGAATCGGTGGACAGTGACAAATTCTATCCTGTCACGAATCTCATCTCTGTACAGCCATTTGATAACACTGAGCAAGCCAGTGTAGCCTATGGTAAACCCCATGGAAACTGTGTAGGGAAAGATAACCCATTTCACGTCAGAAAGTGTCCATATCATTTTCCTCAACTTGCCGGTTACCCGGAGAAAGCACACAGATCTGATTCCGAAATAGCTGTCAGCGCCACAGAAAAGCATCGACAACAATTGAAACTGCCAGTCATTGCTCCTGAGAATGTCCAGCATGTTGCGCCTGTCAGAGTTAATGAATCAAATTCATTTCTTTGCCATGAGAATCAAACTCTTATTCCGACAGTCGTTACTTACAGCTTCGAAACCGAAACTCATCCGTCCGACAAAGTGAGCCATAGTATAACATGCCGAGGTGAGCAACAAGAATATACTAATCTTGGGGACGAAAATGATGCTGGGGCCGTTCATGAGGAAACAACTTCGGTAATATGTAACCATTCGGCAGCTCCTCTTATTCCAACAGACAGCGATACAATTTGCTGCAGAATCTGCCAGGAAGATGGCAAGGAAGAAGAACTAGTCTCTCCTTGTTTTTGCATGGGCACCATAGGATATATGCACACAACGTGTTTGGAGAAATGGCTGTGCTCCAATGGAAGAACACAGTGTGAGCTTTGCTCATACACCTACCCGGTAGAGAGAATTCTGCCCACCTTGTGGGATTATCTCAAACACCCGTCTGAAAACATGGATTTTTCCAGTCTAGCATGTGATTTGTCCTGCTTTGTTCTTCTCACGCCCCTACTCGTTGCCAGCACCTACTTGTGCAGCGTAGGCGTCCAGCATTATCAAGAAATCGGCAAACTGGAATCAGTGTTTGCCATCATTACGCTGATGGTCTCTCTCATGGCAGTCTACATCGCCTGGACAGTGATGGCTTTCCTGTACCATTACCGGATGTGGTTATCTTGGCGAGAGAAAAGTGCTCACATTCGCATTTGGACAGTATTGTGCAAGTGTGGAGACAATCAAAACATATTAAAATGAAAGTAGCTCTAGAGGGTATTTCGGCTCTGATTCATAGTTGACTCCAGTTCTGTTATGAAGATAGTTCATAGGGATTGCTGAGGAAATAGTCAATGGTTAAAAAATCAAAACAGGAACTCTACATAGATACTGAAGTTACTGATTAACTTTTTTTTTCATTGCGGAAATAATAATCTGTTCTGGGTTTCAGTAATTAACATACAGATATAATATAATATAACAAGCGATTTCAAGATCTTTATTTTTTAAAGTTTTTTTCAACGTCTTCTTCTTCTGAGACTCAGTTTTTACTTTCAGTGATACAATAATCCTCTTCCCTCAGACAAACTCAATGAGCCTTTATTGAGCACCACATATGTTAGGAACAATGAAATCCTGCAGACAGTGAACACAATCGTTTCTCTATATAGGATATCTTTGTGCTTATCTCTTACCACAATAATGCTGCATTTTTCCTATACGTCTTTTAAGGTATCTGTAGTCCAAAACTGCGAATTCTTATGGAAAACTAGAATATAGGCACGGGATCATTCTTATTTGATATTCCCCAAAACACTATAAATAAACACGTGACCTCATAAAAAGCACAAAGTCAGTGCGTTATGTTTGTGAGCATCGTCATGTATTCTTGTTAGAGTTTGCGTTACAGTGAGAGTGTACACCCAGTCAAATATAATAATATATTAACCTAACAAAACATGCATTATAAATATGAAAATATGTGTTTCATATCAGAATCATATATTCACATTATGAGACGCGACACAGTGAATTCAGGCGCTCATCAAACTGAGGATAAATAAGGAGTAACAAATGGCGGCCATTTTCTCACTAAATTCATCTGCAGCAGCAGGTCACCCCATTGTCATTGATTGCCTACAATGTTGTCATCAACAGCAAGGGAAATATGATGTCAATAACTCAATTAACGTGATGTCAAAAACTCAGTGTTAAAAATTGACCACTGCCTGATTCCATCGTGTTACGTCTCATATTAATTATGTGAGGATGACCATAACCTTTTCCTCATATTTTCCAAGCAAAGCTTATATCTGATTCTGCTAATTTCAAAGTTTTATTTTCATATGACATTAAAAAGGTCCTCTAAGATGTGAAGAAAAATCCAGTGAGCTGCTTTGAAGTCACTGCCAATTTCGCAGTCGGCAAAGGGTCAAAAAATCCACCAAAGATGGTGATCTGTTTAAATTATATAAACCTGTACAATGCATAGTGTTTCGCAAACGTTTTTAATAATTATAGATCAAATCTAACAGCACTTTTGGTTGAAAAGTATTCCTCTCTCATTTGAACGTAGTATAATAGTTCACATTTTAGTTACATATGCATTAAATGTGGTAGACCAAGATGAAATAGGATTTTTTTTTAAATGATAAATTTGGTGACGAGAGAAAAAATACATATAATGCAATAAACACAGTGAATATACAATAATAAATATATATATATATATATATATATGCCTTGATGTTTTAGAACCAGGCGCTACAAATCTAGTGGCACACACAACAGGGACACTGCAGCGAGCTGGCTTTCCTGTCAGCTCTTGTACGTAGCCATGAGATGTTTAATAACAATGCAGAATGTAAACATTGCAAATATCAACAGAATTCAGCTACAGAGTACCAGACAGGTACATTCACGAAACAGTTGTTCTTAACATACACAGGATCAGTATGTCTCCTGTCCTTTGTCTGATTTTTTGGTTTACTTGTATATTAATGCCCACCCTGCAATTATCAAGCTCACAATGGACACAGTTCTCTTCATTTTGAAAATAAATACAAACGTAGCGGGTCCAGAGGAACCGATTTTTAGTAATCGAAAATGTTGGACATTAATATTTTTCATTAGCCCACAGTTGAATATGACATCAGTAGTCGGAGTTTCTATTTATCTATCTGTATACTTTTGTTTCCTAAAGTGACCCCCAGTTGTTCCCAAGGGCATTTTCCACTGCACGAGTTTGTGCATTCAAATTATCATGTGGTACATGATGCACTTTCTCCTGTTCTTAGTCTTTCCCAGCCTTCATGATTTTGTCTGGAGGTCACTTCAAAGCTCTTTGTAAAGGTTGGCGAATTTTCTCAAATATATTATAATTTACGTACATTCAACATCAGGAAGATATAAAGGCAAATTTCATTCAAGTTTCAGAAGTCAAGACAACAGTTAAAGAGTTTGTATTAGGCAAAGATAATTGCATCTGGGAGAAATGCAGCGATTTGTAGTGGCATTATTTGTGAGGCAATTATATCCGACCCTCCCGTTCCATTCGCTTTCTGTTCAATTATGGTCAATGTACCACATATGCGAGTTCCCACAAATGCAATATTTCGGTCAGTACACTTGTAACGAATTAATCAAGTGTCCCAAAAAGTTCATTTATTGATTTACCATTTCTGCCGAGACAATAGCAAAACAAAAAGTCAAATTTCAATATTCTTTTCTGAACTGTCAACCTTAATTACTAGCTTGGAGAAGCTGTATATATAGGTTCAGGGTTCTCACTTGAGGTTCATGGGTCAATCGGCCGTATGCTAATGATAAATGAATAAATAGATAGATAAATAAATAAAAAGATAACAGAAAAATAAACATAATCTCCATGAAAATGCACGGAATCCTAGAGATTTAAATATAGTAAGATTTGATGCCTACTTGAAAAATAGACCACAATTCAAAACAAAATATGTCATTTTATTTCCTTGGAATTGCTTTTAAATGGCATCAATTCAATTAGACATGTGCAAAAAAAAAAAAAACAAACAAACAAACAAAGACTGTAAAAAATATCTAAATATTTTCACAGAAAATTCGAATTTTTACAGATCTTTGGATCACTTGCGAGCGCCGGATGACTAATCTATGACCACAGGAAGACTAACAAATATGTGATAAGGGTATGAAAGGGTTTCTTCCGCATACTTTGTATTTACATATATATCAACATTAATACAATGTGAATTACATTAAACTACACAGACTCCGACAGAAAAATAAAGGAAATCTCATGTATGATAAACTACAACCAAAAAAAGAAAAAAAAATGGGTAGAGCACCCTGAAAGACAAATACGAAAGTTGAGAGAATTCACTATGCTGTTGCCTAAGACCATAAGACTTGCACAATACATAATATATGCGTGATATATAATAATGATAACAGCCATAACAGACATTTGAAGCATGTAGGGTCGAATTATTTTTTCAAATAACATAACTGCATATATTACATCATTGAAAACAATTGTTAGATAAAAAAAATATTCCCATGTTAAAACATAGAAAATAAGGCAAACAAACACAAGAATACTGAATGTAATTCAAACTCCTAATTTCCAGTTGTACAAACATGGCAATGAATAGTTTGTACATAAAGCTGAGTCAGACAAGTACTCATTGGCAGACAGGTACACTTCAACATTGACACCCACACAAACTCAAACAGGAAGACTGACAGAGACTAGCTCTGTGAACTTTTGAATTTAGTCCTATCAAATTTAGTCATCCTTTGGGATTAATGAATTTGCTCTCGTTGGAGCGGTATCCCTGCATTTATACTGCCCATCTACAAATATAATAATATATTGTTTAAGTTGCTAGCGCTACATTTTTTGAGTGCGCTTCCTAGCCCATTGCGCAAATTTAGCGTCAGCAGATCAATTATTTGCTTAATGTTTTACTCTTATAGTAATTTGCCACAATTTGCAAAGAACAGTGCAATGATTACAATCCTGTCGTATAAGCGATGAGTCCAATGAACTGAGTGGAGAAAAAAAATTGATCAATATAATACAGCATTATTTGTTTCTGTTCTTTATACAGCTAACATAATTATTCATATAAGATATCCCACACTGAATTATTGTCCTTTAATTAGCACAGCTCATAAATGATATATTACTCGGGCAAACATATCACGTTCTGTAATACGTCTTTCAACCTCCTAGTGGAGGTTATTTCGAGAGCATGTAACAAATTGTAGTTTTCAAGGCTAAATATGATTCTCTGTACCGAGAAAAAAGAACGTTCACCCTTCCACTCATAATTTACAATGAATACAACGTACTCAGTGTGATCTATCCGTAATAAGAAATAATCTTGAAGCTTAGGGCTTTATCAAAGACACTATACCGATAAGACTGGATACTCCCTTGTTCACATCACTAATAAATTTAATGCGTTCACAGCCGCGCCCCCTCCTAGCGTGCACACGCTCTTCTTCGCATCATTAAAAAAATGCGTGCTGGGCCGCTTGCGCTACTAGTTTTGTATTCAAGATCTGGATCAATTTGTGCTCTACCTGACCTTCCTGGATCTTTGGGAACACGAAAAATAACATGCCATGATTCTTGGATCTTGAATTTGTGCAGTCAATGCAAGCACACCACTGCCCTCCTCTCTTGGTGTCAAGACTGCTGCTATTGTTGATTACAGGCTGTACACTCTCAACGCTAGGGGACGCTGAATGTCGCGGTAAACGCAAAATTGGCCTAGTGTCCGGTCTTATCGGCATAGTTTTGCTTTATAACCCCAGTTTAGGAGACACTATGTAGATAGCGCTGTTATGTACATACACTTTACAAACAAGCGTGAAAGTGAGATGATCATATCTTTAAAATGTTCAAGAAATACACAAACTAGAATTGTAATTACAAAGCTCCTAGAGAGAAACACGGAATACATTCGTTCTGGTATCTAAACATTCAGTAAAATATAAACAGGATATCATTAACAAACAAAGTACAATGGTAAATGATATATACAGTAATAATCATTAACCTTCTAAGTTCCATGAGAGCAGTAAGCCTAGCAGAGTGGTTGCTCCTGCTCAGATGTTGTCTATGACGTGTTCCTCACCACGATTATTTTTTTTTCATCAGTTAAGGAAACTGTTTGACTAAGCACTATACATCTCCACTGAAAGCATGTCTGCGTCCAGACAGCTCATCTAATTAAATGGTCCTTATTTTTCCGTTTCAAAATTGAAGTCCCAAATATACTTTACCTCGCCTGTTTTCGTCAAATAAGATAGAAGATTCACCTTATTTGCGGGAAAATAACTTTCCAATACGAGGTTCGGGGGAAAAAAAACTTTATTTTGTAACAAATAATTTTATGGCAGGATAGTAACTGATCGATGGCCCTTTTAAAGTTAAACAGAGTGGGATAATTATGTTATGAAGATTGTTAACCTGATTGAAATATTCATGTGAACACACGGTGTTTTATTTCTTAGTTTGGATTAGCGTGGTGGCATTTTAGTGTTCATTGCTAATATTTGTTGTTGTTGTTGTTGTTGTTGTTATTGTTGTTGTTGCTGTTGTTGTTGTTGTTGTTGCTATCGTTGATAAATTATTGAATGTAGCAGTGAGCTAAACGTTCCTTCATTCTCGAATGTGCCATAGTATAGTACACTACAAAAATCACTGTTTTATTTCAACATTTACTACTATTTCTCGACAGAAACATTGACCCTTCCTTGGCTGTGATATAGACTGTCGTCAGCGAAAAAAACATTTCTTTATAACACAGGAGACCAATCTTTTTGAATAATGGTTTTTCACTCTCATCGGGACAGAAAGCAAAAAAATCGAGAATAAAAGCTTGTGATAATCGTAATGTGCCTTGGAGTACTTCACATCACAGAGCATCACATCTATTATAAAAGATTTAAAGAGAAAAAAAACACAACACATAGGTACTGACTTAGATTACCACAAAAAAAATCCCCCCCTCCCCCCCCCCCCCCTCCTCTCTAAAGAAGCCAAAGAAGACTTGATTATATCCGTTTGCAAGTGATTCCGGCAATGTCTTCCTCACATTCCCTCTTTCATATAGAGACCTAACACAACTTAACACTGCTTTTCTATCTCGCATTTAATGTGTTTCTTAAAACGCTCGCTGTTTGTAAAGGATTGCAAGTGGACTCAGAGTCTATAATCTGTCTGTGAGTTGTGAGCATTTTCTTGATACTCTTGAAGAATTGTACTCATGCAGTACACTATAACAAATTTGGTCAGATGATTCCTCCTAATGTCAAAATGTCAAAATACATGGACCATTTCACGTGGTTAGGCCACTTCTGTGTTTTTTGTCATCTCAGACACTTAATGCTCGTATATTAATTAGCCGCCTTTCTCCCAAGACGGTGCAATTTCGATAAATCCAGAAACTGCTGGAGAATGTCGGTTTTCTGCTGAGGCTCTTCATTTTCTACCTTCAGATTGTCCTGAATATATTTTATGGTAGACATTTGAACAAGAAATTGCATTCGTTGTCAGCCTTATTGATGACTCTTCCTCTTATCTAGATCAATCGTACAAAAAGCATAACTAAAGCAAAAGACACCAATATAATATTCTTTTGCATTTTTTGTTTTCTCTTCATTCAAAATTATGCAATCAGTGAAAGATGAGGGTCAACACACAAACATGATTGAACATTAAAATCAATGACAACTTTCATCAAATGTTAGAAAAGTGTATTGGTCACATATTATTTTTGAACTTGCTTAATAAGGGCCTAGGCTACCAAATTCTCACGTCTCCGGCTTAGAACAAGTCCTGCAGCAGTTGGTTTTGTAGAAATCATATGAACATAAGCGAGCTCGTTTCACCACATGACAACGAGCATAGTTGTCTGTGCACTCAACATCACCTGGGGAAGAACATGAAGTGACAAAGTAAAATTAATGTATCTTGTCATATAATGCTATGTTAATGATAGTCACATGAGACAGACAGACAAGAAAACAGATAAGAAAGCAAGGAGTTAGACCATAAATTGAACGAACAGTCCTCGTACAGATAGGAATCGTATCAGAAGTTTACTTGTAAGAGTAGATCAGTTAGTGCATTGGCAAACAATAATCATGTGTATTTCATTACACCGAGTGTCACCTTCAATAATGGCTGTGTCACAGCTCTGTGTGTTGCACACTTCTCTTATCGATGGTCGATTGTGCAGCGGACAGCGGTCACTGGTTTGTTGGTCAAGATCCATGCATTTGATTTCCCGTGTCCGATAGCCAGTCCCACAGCTCAGAGAACACTAGAGATTGGAAGGGAAAGGACAGACCAACAGCTGTAATATTAAATACGTCCATGCGTTGTAATTGTACACGTATTTTGGAATTAACAAGTCGAAGAGACAAATCCATCCTGTCGCTGTAATTCTTTAACCATTGGTTGATTCTGTGTTTCCTCTGTGTACAAATTAGAGAAAACTGGTAAATTTCGTTTCATGCCACTAGATTTATATTGAAATGCAATCAGAGAAGGTTAGGTGATACTCATTTTGCTCTCTTTATTTGTTTGTTTTGTTTTCCAGTTGTTAGTAAAGATATCTGCGAATGTGAAGAGTAAACTCTTGCCATCTTGTGTGCAACAAACCGTCAATGGTATTGAATGCAATCCATGATGGCTACATATTATGTACTAGATTAAATTATTTGAAAGAATGTCAAATCTGTCCTTTTTTTTCTTAAACCTACCCCCTACCCCCCCCCCCTTCTCTCTCTCTCTCTCTCTCTCTATCCCTTTGTCTCTGACTCGCTCTCTCTTTCTCACTCGTTCGCTCTCGCTCTCTTCTCTCTCTTTTTCTTTCTCTCTCTCTCTCTCACTCTCTCTCTCTCTCTCTCTCTCTCTCTCTCTGGTTTTTCCAGAGCCCCACATATAAGACATATATTATCGAAAACCGCTATCATACCAAGCACCTCCCTTCAACGTTAGGGGTAACGACAATTAACGTCCTCACCTCACTCCACGATGTCATGTACCACTCAGGGGTACAGACTGGGAGCTGACAGGTCTCCGCCTCATCTGGTTTAGGGACACCTTTACAGTTCTCCTCCCCCACCACCACAAATAGGTCCCCTGGCATGGCTTTGATACACAGGACATCCCTGCGTCTGTTTCCCTCTCCACAGCGGCCGTGGCACTAGCGAAGATCGAATAATAGCCAAATAATTATAAAACCTCTCGACAGGGCATTGCAAGCAAATCAAAACACCATACAGCTCTACTGTTTTTGTAACAGGTACCAATAGTCCAGTTGTAAGTGAGTTTATACATGATTGTAGGAGTTTATACATGATTGTATGTATGTTTCATTGAATACATCTGAAAGTAACAGGTGAATGGATAAGTAGGTAAATAGCTATGGAGAGTTGTAGGTAGGTAGAAGGTAAGAACGTAGACAGGTAGGTAAGTAATCGGGTAGGAAGTGAGTAGATATATAGATAAATAGATAGACAGACAGACAGACAGACAGACAGACAGACAGACAGACAGATAGATAGATAGATAGATAGATAGATAGA
>JBCEWB010317886.1:8329-21960 GCA_039654565.1 Peronia peronii | reverse complement strand
GGCTCACTCAAGGTAGAACAAAAATGTTTTCACGCGCAGAAAGGGAAATGAATAACCTTCACAGTGATACCAATAATCCCATATGCAGACCTGCCTGCCTTCCCTCCTTACGAGGGATCATCCCGCATTTCTACTCAGCATCCCACGATCCCGCGCCGTGAACAAAAATTCCCGCATTCGGATGAATTCGGATATTTCATACTAGTTTTTCCGCATTTCATAGTTTGGCTTCATTCTGAATGTGGCCGGAGTATAGTTTTCACTCACAGTCCAGCAAGAAAACGGCTTTCTCCTGTTTGTTGCTATGGGCAGTGGTCCTGCCTGCCATCGTTGCCAAGGCCTGTGTCTGTAGGCCAACAGTACATGATGTAGTCTGGTCTGGACATGTTGTGTTATGTGTTATACCCCGCCCGTCCCACCTTCATGCTAAGTGGTCGTTCACGTGATCACGTCATTCATGATCTGATCATCTCTTGGCCCACAATTGCTTGTGTAGTTCCCTTTTGAACCTAAATCTTTAATGAACTGTGGTGTCCCATCCCACCCCTCGTTTTATGTTTTCACTTTCAGTCTGCTTGTTGCCGACCATGATGTAAACGATGTAGATCTAGAGTCATCGTGGGATCTTTCACTCAAAAATCTGGTCGAATGTCGACAACCTGTTTAGCTTACGAATACATGTCTTTACGCGTACGTCATTGGACAGAAGATGACGGGCTGCCCATAATGCGCATCATCATGTAAGCCTGCTGGTCTTATCTGAAAAAAAAAAGATCCAATCTCGGCAATTCCGACATAATTTTGGTGTGAAATTTGACCAACCTGTCATTCTATTCGAATGTCCGTGCCAGCACTCATGACGGAGGTTGTCTCACTCATGGGCTATTTTCTGTCTATGAGACTGCTATTACGCGTACTTCTTTTTGTGATAGCTGTCACTATCACTGCCAGAATTTAGCCAAAGTGCCATGCATCATTTATGATCATTTGTAGTCCAGTCAGTTTTCCTCTCTCCATCCACTGCTATCCCCCACCCGCACTCAGTCCCGCCAATTGTGTGAGCCCACCGGCACTGCCCTCTACTTTCCCATGGGCAATTAGAACCATCAAGAATCCGTTGTTCAATATTACTTATTGTTACATGCAGAAGCAGATAGGTGTGAAACACCGTTCAGTGGTCGGAGCATTGGATCAAAGGGAAGGGGGGGATTTTGGGTGGCGAGTTGACTATGAACCTACCACATACTCCCATGCCCACCCTATAGTGAAGTGGTAGTGCGCCTTCTCCTTCAGAAATGTAAAATGACAGCACAAAGGAATAAAAATTTGTGCAATGAATTTTCTAAACTTTTGTGAATAGTGCAACATGCACTAGATCTGTACTTGAATTTAAAAAAATTGTTCACAATGTTATGAATCTGCAAAGAATGTAAGAAATGCAGATCTAGTTTATTGTATAATATTTATATTGAATGAAACCTTAAGTTCACATGCGGATCTTCTATTGGTTTGTTATGTAATACATAGTAATTCTAGGTAGGAACTATGGGTCGGTAAATTTCCCTCCTTTTCCCCGATTTTCCCTCCTTTTTGAGTCAGATATCCCTCCTTCGCTGTTGTGAGGGTAGGCAGGTCTGCATGATATGTTCAAAATTTGACAAGAGCCTGATTTCATCATATGTTCCCACTTACAGCTAAATTATGTAAAACTGTTTCTGATCATCAGGGGATTTGACCCACATCTGGTCAATGGATAAAATGCAGGCTTATCTGACTTTAGTGAAATCAATCACCCCACAGCTGACACCATCTTCAAGCAGGTAAGAAAAACCCAAACGTCTTCACTCTAGTAGTGTCAGAAGAAACTGCCAGTGTTTGATTCTATAGTGATATACATTCATGTTGAAGACATGAAAGTTTATACCCATGGTACCAAAATATGTCAGTCACAATTGGTTGGTCAATCACATAAAAAGTGTGGATCACATATTGTTAGAAAAAATATATATTCGTTATATATAAATAAATATGTATTTAGCATTTTTACCGTTGCTAGATCATTTGGACTTCATTATTTTAACCCATAAAATGTGTAGAGCATGTGTACACAAGGTGACTTTCTACCTAAGCATGCAATATATATTTAGTACATTCAGCTCTAAAAATTAACCAGATGTTTTTTTTTGGTTTTTGATGTTGTTGTTTTTTTTTTTTTGGTATGATGATTAAAATACACTGATGTGCATGTTAAATGTGAAAATGTGGTCTATGAAAATAGGGTCTAGTCTTACAATGAAGAGAAATGTCTTTATTTGGTCTTTGGTGAGTTAATGTGTTATTTATCTGTGACTCATCAACTTGTGATATGACCAGGTGAAATGAGCTGAATGTCAAAGGGGTCTCTGACCAGATAGTTGAAATTTTCTGACCCCATGGTCTCAGGTGAATGTGAAAATCTTGGCACAAAAGTCATAGTGAGGAATTTTTTCACCACAGAAAAACATCTCTCATCTTTGTCCAGTGACATCACTCACTCTTTTGTACAACATTTTATACTTGGTATTGTGAACCAAATTCTTGAATTTCCCCGTGTGTAGTTTCCATTTGTTTGGTTCCCATATATATATGCTCGTTTTTCCTAAATCACACATTCTTGCATTTTTATTTTGTTTGTCTGTAGAGTTCTCCAGGCCTATTATAGAGCACAGCGCGGAGCTGATGACCGCAATGCAGCCAGAACAACTATGCGACTATTGCAAAGTATGATCAGATTATCACAAGGTGGGACAATGGAACTTATATGTCGTGTAACTTAATAAAAAATGTCTGATGTCAAGTATTTCATGTCCAGAGTCATTGGGTGTTTTGGGAATGCAAATGAGTGTTCTGTATTTTGGTGAAAGAATCATTAGGTGACAGCTCTTATGTGTTAGATATTCACATTCATAGATTACTACTGAAACTTCATGGCAGGTAAAATCCAAATGCCCCAATAGACCTCTTTTGACATTCGATTCATTTCACTTCCCAATCTTTTTTGTTTTAATCAATAATTCACCTCGATGTCAGCTTTGTTTAAATTTTGTCATGAAACAATTATTGATAGTGCATCATTTGGAAGCATAATAAATGAATATTTATTCAGATATTTTACAGCTTCACCATTATTCAAGGGATAAGGATGTTTAAAAACAAGACTTGAGAACTAGCACATCATCCAGCTCTCTGTTATGTTGTTCCCACTAGTAGTGTGAGTTTTTTCATCAGTCTTTGATCAGTATGAGTTTATCATCTCTGATTAGTATGGATTTTTTCCTTCTCGTTTCCCATATAGCGCATGCTCGCCTGATGTTCCGAGACACTGTGACAGTACAAGACGCTGTGGTGGCAGTTACTCTGATGGAATCCAGCATGCAGGTATATGAGTGCTCTGTGCTTCTGTCCTACTAGTTTGTTTTTCTTAAGCCTTTCAATCCAAAGAAAGTAGGATTATCTCAGCTTTTAGAAGCTGCCAATTTTTGCTGAGAAATTTTGTGGATAGAAATTTGGAATTTGGAAATTTTGCCCAGACAGCGGCACGCAGCCTACTCTTTCATCAATTTTGAACTGCCAAGGGCTCTTTAACGTGTGTAATATACACACAGGACCTCCGAAATACATTCGCCCTTATCCGAGAAGGCCAGATGTCAGGCTTCCCTACCCACTGGAAGCCAGGGGACCGTTGAGTCATCGAAAAAATGCGGGCTTTCGATCTTCGTGTCCTTCCATCCCCCAATGCAGGACCCATGAGTCGATCCCGGCCCATTTTCTCCATGAGCAGATGCCAAATCACAGAGCCACTGTGTCCCCCATGTCCTACTAGCTGAACTTACTAAGATTTTTATAGACATTAGACTGTTCATTGTCTACCTCTGCAAGTTGTTCATTATGTCATGTACTTGAAAGTTTCAGTTCTACATAAATTTAGGTTGTTACCTAAATGAAAATTTCAGTGTAAACAGAATTAATTTAATTTTATTAAATGCATTTCATTTTATTGTTATCCAGCAAAATATTTAGTGGCTTGTTAGAAATGGACAAAGATGATTTCAGTCAGTCACTGCTTTGGCCTTATAACTCACTGACGACGTTTCCCGCAACATGTGCGGGGCGGTCTGATGGTCAATTGAGACGTTTCCCGCACCCTACTTGGGATTAGCTTTATAATTTTTTCACATTGACCAACTTCCCGCAAATGCCCCGGGAACTTTCTCTTACCATAGAGTCACCATTTGTTTCGTTTCATACCGAGTTTGGCAGAAGTCGGTCAGTAACTTTTTGAGGTTTTGAAGAACAAGGAAAGTCACTTCAAAGTGAAAGTAGGGAAGGAAAACAGTGGTCAAGTTGATCCTGGGCTTATTTAAGAAGGGTAAAGCAAAGCACCAGCATCTTCCTTATCTATATCTGGTGCTTCTACATCTAGAGAAACTTTTTTCTGCATAGCAGGCAGAGATGTAGAAACCGTATTGGACCACTCAGCTAGATCTAGATCTACATTTTCCAATATTTTCCCCAAATTCTCGGGAAACCCGAAATCTGACCCATTTTTAAAAAATCATTATAAAATAACTATGTGACATAATCCATTTTTGTTTTCTGTATCAGACTGTGTTGATTTAGTACTGTCATGTGTGTTAAAATGGCTGATGTGAAACTATGAAAAGTGTTTATTAATTTTTGAAATTCCTCTGAAAATGCCAATCTTCAGTGTATCCTACCTCAAAACAAGCTCAGTCTTCAGTGAGATAATGAGTATAATTAAAAGAAAGCATCTGTAGTTTTTTTTGATGTTTTTTTTATAAACATCTTAGTTTCCATAGCATCAGATCCAATCACTTGTACAGTCCCTATGTTATCAAGTGACCTCTTTCTTCCCCAAGGTACTGCCCAGCTAGACAATAGAAGATGTTTTGATTCATGCAATGCTGAGCTTTGCTTTCATGTTAAATATCTGAACTAATAGATTATTAAGATTTTCATAATTTCATGTGTCCAAGCCTTATAGGCCTAATCTGATGATAACTTCTACAGGGTGCTGCCTTGTTGGGTGGAGTCAACACTTTGCACACAGCTTTTCCTGAGGATGCTGATGAGGAATACCTACTGCAAGGTGAAACAGACATACAAAAACTTTGAATTAGCTCCAACTGTATGCAGGACTATGATCACGGTCATTGCATCTTTTTTCCTTCTCAGCAACTGCTTTCTCTTGACCTATACATGTATAGACACTCAGACTTCTCACACACACCTACGTACATTACGTGATGGGCTTATGGGAGAATGAACAATGCACTGTTTATTTTAAGGCAGTCAGTAAGTAGGCGCTGCAGTGAGGATGTACAGCTAGCAAGGCAGCGGGCTTGTTCACTTTTGTGACTGAACGTGGGGTGGCCAAAATCGGTGGTTATAAACAATCATAAAATTTGTTTCGATATGGCCAAATTTCTTCCACTTCCATCACTTGTTTTTGATATTTAGAGGGCGTTGAACATCATGATGCGCTTCGTTTGTCACTCAGTGTCGCAGATCCGGAGATATTTTCATTTGAAAATGAGGGAAATTTTAACACATAATTTTTGAAAAACTACTCGTCTTGTTTTTATCAAACGTTCCTTGTTTGTAATTGGAGCATTCACATGCTATATATAAGCTAAGAATTATTTCATTTGATACAACCCCACGCCTTCTGATGTTTCCCCAACACCGGGAGTCGTCTCATATTTCGCACCCCTTTTATCAATAATGGAGACATTCGCTGGTAATGGTCTCAAAATCTTTTGAAAATACCGTCTAATTGATTTCGGCACCATATCGGGCTATAAAAAAATGTGTCTTCATGCCTTACTTACAACACCAACGTAAATTTATGAGAACTAGCAGTAGTGTCTGCAGAGTGAGACTGCTAGTGTAGACCTAGTCAAGTAGATCTATAAATATGGTAGCCATACTATTGGGAGACTCGGGAGGAGAGCAAATAAAGTTTAAAACTGCTTTTTATTTTGAGATCTAAAATGAATGTTCTACATTAAATAGGGATTTTATATTTGAAAGCAGGCTCAATTTTTTTTTTCAGTGGTTAATGGAGATCTAGAATGCGGCAGAATGACTATGGCGATTACACTCTAATTGCATTACATAACTTGTTAGAGTATTTAACATCATATGATTCGCTTCTTTAAGTTCCCAAGATACGGAGACATAGATTCTAAGTAAATTCGTAGATAGAATTCTCACTGTCAAAACAGAATTGGTGTATTACTTGTGAAAATCGGATAATTAGAAGAGCAAATGTGAAACAAAATTATATTCTTACAGTGTTCATCTGGGCAAAAGTACCACTCATTTTACCATTTGAGAGGTACATAATGATAAATAAATAGTTTCCTGAGGGTTTCAAACAATTCTCATATTGAGAATATGATTTTGTACATCAAGATATGCAAAATGCTGTGAAATTTACGTAGATGTATTGATTATTAGGAAATTTACAGTTCAAAATGTGTTTTTGCCCAAAGACTGTCACAAAATGCATTGGTAAAAAATGGCTAACCAAGATATTTAAACAATTTAAAAAGCATAATCATCAGACACTCAAGGTATATCTTTTGAGGCTATTTTCATTGTCATACATAAACTTTGAAATTTTCACTGCAGTGCCTACAGCGAGTTTCTTACAATAAAATTTCAAGTATAATTCACTGTCTCTAATGTTCCACCAAGCAGACCTACATTCATCTGGCCCATGTTTCCCTGAAATAGAATCACTCTTTGGAATAAATGCAGTAATTTGTCCGCAATTCTTTGTCCCATCATGTGACCTCTGTACAAGAATGTAAATCATCTAACTCCAATTCAAACAAAAAATTTTCGGTTACACTGTAGTCTCTTCTAAAATTAAAATTATTTTCTTCATCATGGCAGCCCTCAAATCTCAACATGTGTGACTATTTGACTTCTGTTAAAGTTCACACCAAAATAATAGACTGAAATAAGAAAAAGAAATATGGTAATTGAGAAATTTTAGGTCAGTTTATTCAGGAATGTGTACTTTCAAGAAAATGTTGATCTGAAAATTTTTATTTTCTCAGGCCAGCTAGCAGGTATATCAGTTTCAGTCAGGTGAAGAGTCATTGTGAAAAATGAAAAGGTAGATATTTATTTCCATATACAGTAAGATGTTCTCATTCTGTTTTCATATTACAGCTGAGCTGATTCTTGCTAGGCTGGGGCTGCATGATATCCTGGAGGAAGAAATGAAGGAACAGCATCAGGTAAAGGCAAAGAGATTGCAGCAAAGGCAGAGGCCCCCACAATCAGGGTCAACCCAAAAAACACAGTCATGGCCGCAGTTACAAGAAGGCACAAGTGATGGTCACCTTAACCAAACACAACCTAGTCTTCAACAGCGTCAAGATGGACATCAGCGATCATCTGATCTCACAGCAGCACAAGGTGGAAGTACAGTAGTGTCAAGTAGGCATGATGCAGCTATTGTCCAGCATGATTTGAATTCAAGAGAAGATCATACCCCATCTGCATCAACCCAGTCACGGGGTAATGGAACAGCAGAGATTTCTGATCAAATGACAATGTTTGGAAACAAATGTCCACCATCTGTCAGTATTGTAACACCACTTCAAAAACCTACACCAGTTCACATAGAGGATTTGCAAGATTCTGCAAAGGGGAGGGATGATATAACTTCAAGAAGAATTCCCAGAAAACACGAAGGATTTGTTCAACAAAGCACCCCATTGCAGAGGAGTCAGTCCAAGTCGGCATCACATCTTGAGGTACTGAATTTTTCATGTATACCAGAATCTTCACAAGATGGAATAAATGAAACTGAAAATGATGATGTTTGCTCCAAACCGAGCTCCACATGGAATAGTGGTCACAGAAACACAGTGAATATCCAGAGTTTCAAAAGCCATAAGAAAGGGCCAAGCCATTTGTTCGCCAATTATCTGAAGGATGTTTTGAATGAGAGCAATGAGGAATTGGATCTGCAGGACATAGACAGACAAACCAGTTTGGAGGAGTCAGGGCTCATGAATTTGTTGGAGTTAAGTACAGATTTGAGCAAAATTTATGGACCTGTAGCCAAAGATACAACAGACAACAACCATATCAAAGTACAGGCTGACAACAGTATTGGTAATATGATCAAGCAAAGAGTTGAAATGATGGAAGGAAGAGAAAAACTGAGGGATGAAGCACAAGCTGTGGATTTATTCTCCAAGGAAGACAAAGAGAGATCTGGAAAATTGCTGTACTCCAAGGATGGTTACAGGTCATGTAAAAATGCCAACAAATTAACAGTTTCAGAGAAAATCACAGCAAAGGTGGCAAAAGAGAAGGACAGTAAGAAGGGGAAAGAAAAGACTGAGACAAAACAGAAGGAAAACAAAGTGAATAAGCATGTGAGGAGGAAGAAGAAATCTCAGGGAAGTTCAGTGGATCAATCAGATTTTGAAGACTTTGACACTTCTGGTAGTTTAGGTTTGCCATCCAAAGACAGCAAGCTTTCTAGAGCTAATTCACAAAAGCAAGACAAACTAGTTGATAGTAATGAACCTGTACCTAGTTATTCTGAAGTTGAAAATGAAAAAGAGAATAATGATAGTGATAGGTTCAGTGTATTGAAAAAGCATAGGAAAAGAAAGATATCGTCTTCATCCAATGACAGTCAAGGAACTGCACACAACAATTCCAAACATGCAACTAAGCGGAAACTCAAAGAAAACAGATGTGGAAAGAAAAAGAGTAAAACATCCAGAGAATTGGAGGATGACACTGACAGGAGATCCCAAATAGCAGGGCCTGCCAGTCCATCTACCAGCAGAAATAAATCAACATCCTCACCATTTGGGCAAAATGCCGCTAGTAAGGTGTCTTCATCTACTCTGAATAAGTTGAAACAGTTTTCATTTACAACCTCAGACTCAGAGATGGACAGCAGCTCTCCACAGCAAGACAGGGCCACAGAGAAGACAGCCAGCAGTGCCTGTACCAAGTCAAGAGAGGTGTGTGCATCTTCTGTTGACAGCAGCTGCTGTGGCGAAAATGTCACCGACTGTCAGTCAGACAAAAAACTGACTGAGAAGAGAGAGAAAGAAAAGTATGTAGTATGTACAAAGTATGGGACTTCACAGAGTTCTGTGCTTAAGGTCAATAGACAGACTGTAGGAGAACCTTGTGAAGAAGCAGATGTCACTGAAACCGAGGGAATATTACTGACATCTACCTTACCTCAGTCAAAATCTACAAATGCGACAGTTAGGAAAACTTCCACAAACACTAGAACTTCTGACACAAGTAAATGTAGCCCCCCGTCTGACGACACTGAGGAAGCAAAAGATGTAGGATCAACCTTAGGAAAAGAACAGGATACAAGGCATGTGAAAACTGATAAAAAAAAAGGTAAAGATCACTCAAAGTCGAACACATCCTTTCTCTCTCAGTTCAAATTTCAACAGAAACAGTCCACTGTTATCTTGAATGCCAGTTCTTGTCGGGACCAACACACAAAGACACCACCCTCATCACTGCTTGAAGACATAAGAACAAACTGTGGAACAGAGATGTCTCAGAAAGAGGAGAATGCAAATACAGTAGAGGATATTCTAGCCAGTGAGAGAAGTCAGCGAGCTTCACTAGCAAGTGTAATGACAAACAAGCTGTTTGAAACCTCAAGCGTGTTGGATGAAGACCTAGATTCTTTAGATTTATTCCCTGATTTGCAAGAAGAAACTTCTTCACATTTTACTGGAGAGAAACAAACCAAGTATGAGGGATCAGACTCTAGGTCAAAGGTTAATAAATTTTTGAAATTTGTGCAACTTCCAGGCCCAGAATCAACACCAGAGATTTCTGGCAGATTAGCCCTTAAAGATTCGGATCAGTTACACAATGAAACTGCAGATAAACAGTCACATCAAAGAGTGCATGTGCCAGTTGAATATGGAGATGATTCATCCCAAAGCATGAACTCCGGTCTTTCACAAAACACATCTGGATTATTCTCCCAAGAGAGAATACTTGAGTCACAGGTAGAAGGCAGTCGACATTCACAGATGAGCTTGAGTCAAACCCCAGCTTCGGCATCGCAGACACTGTCAACATCAGGCCAGAGCAAGCAGAAATATAAGCAATTTACATTTACCCGGCTGAGACCAAGTACTGAATGCAGTGGGACTAACGTTGACAAAGCACCACTGGTAGGCAGATTGACAGATAGAATACTAAACAGCCAGAGTAGCCATGGCAGCAATTCACAAAATGATCCACTTCCTTACTCTGTGCCATATATGACAATAGGGGCAAGTCCAACTACTATGAATGATCAAAAACATGTCCAGAGTGCTGGGGATTGTCTCCCATCACTGAATTCATTTCCATCAGTTCTGCATTCAGATTCAGATATCCAGGCCAAGTCAGCAGAAAGACAGATCACATTGTCTACCTCATCACAATTATTGTCCTCAGTTAATGAGAAAGTTCCACCACTCTCAGCTGTGGCCAAGCAATCACCTTTATCTCAGGCTGCCAAGCATTCTAAATTTGTTTTCAGAAAGCCTGAGATTTCAAAATCATTCCGGTCTTTACCTCCAGTCAGATCCAGCTCTCAGCCCCAGCCACCACCACCACCACCACCTTGGTTAGCACAGCTGGAAGAGAACAGATATCCCCCTGGCTGTGCCTCAGCCCCTGTGCTCAAGTTGCTGACCCAGACTGTGATAGATGATGAACTGGATGAGTTGCTGGACTCTGACTTGTGATGTTCTACTGGACTTGTGACATTCCATTGGGTTGTACATTTATTGAAAAATATTTGATACTAAGATCAGTGTTGTGTCATAAGGTAACAGCATTGAAGAATGTTGATCTTGAATTTGTGGTGTTAAAAATATAGGAAAGAATGTTGTACAGAAATGCCATTTGACTAAAATTATAATGCTTGTGATTGAACAGATTTGTGATCTGTGTGGTGGGATACCAATACTCCATATGTTTAATTCAGTTTTTGTACAGCAAGCATATGGTACAAAAATTCAGCTTGAGAGTGGTGTATAGTGACTTGTAAAATTTGACAGAGTAGGTATGTGAGAGGATATTGAAATTTAAATTTCAATTTGTCATATATGTCATCTGTGTTGCAAGAATAACACTTAACTCCACATTTAAAGCCAGAGTAGCCTTGGCAACAGTACACAAAATGACCAACTTCCAAATTCTGTTCCATATGCGGTAGGGACAAGTCCATCAACTGTGAGTTTTCCTAATTTCAAGTGCATTTTATTTACCTTTGTACAATAAATATCTTATTTCAATGATCCCCTAGACTACATTCTCAGATTTTGGCTTTTCCTGTATATGGATTTTGGCAACAAACTTTTGAACCACTTTCTTTGTTCCTGATGTTAACATTGCTCAAACAGAAAAAAAAAAGGTTTTAAGTGTTTCTTTCGTAACATTGGTGATGTTTGTTACATATACATACATGTATATATATATATATGCATATTGAGAAATCGTGGTGTGAGATCTTTGATAAAAATATGAACTGATCTTCAGTCAGTGATGGTGGGTCAAACGTGCATCACTGCTTTATGATACTGGCATGAGTTATTTTCAGCACTGTTGAAATATTGAGAAAAAAAACTTTGTTATGGTGCAAGTCATTTCATGCATTATACTACTGTCATTCTTTTGAGTTAGTACATAGCTCTGTTGGTACATTTTTTTTTTATGATCTTGCATAATAGCTGTCATACTCAGGCATGCCATGAAACATTAGTTGCAAATTTGACCTAAGTCAGACATGTGCCATTATCCTAGGGTAGTGATGATTTATGTGTGAAACAGCCACTGTGGTGGGTCAAAATATGTTTGTGATCAACAAGACATTGGAGGCTGAGACTATGTCCTCCTGTACATATTATTTCTTCTTATTCATGTATGTTAAATGTTTTGAAAATTGATAAGTGTCTCTAGACTTCACATTAAATATCTTTACACATTTTTATATTTTGAGCTCACTGAAATTTTATACCAGTGTTCGTAAATAAATAAAGGAAAGAGAAGATTGAACTGGTTCTTAGCAGTTTATGACTAGACTTGTGAGATGGAAGAATGTTGTTACTACAGTGTACTACATTACATACATGTGCATGGTTTATGACAGTTCATAAAAATGAATTCAAACATTTGAAAAAATAATATCAGGGAAAAAATAATTTTTAAAACTTGTGAAATTGCAGATACAGTGTATATTGGTTGTTCTAATTGTGATATTCGTGATTTAGGAATTACAGATTTTGTTAATTATGTTGAAAATGATAAACACTTCAGAGCATGCATGATTTAAGCCATGACTTCTTCTGTTAACACATATCATATATTATAGTATGCATCCAACTTTCTGTAATACATGTATCAACAATCTGTAGATTTTGGAGGGATACCATATGGGGGTAATTATTTTATCAAAGAAAACAAAAGTGTTGATTACTGTAGGGAAAAGGGGAAATTATGAATACTCTTAATTTTCTTTGGCGTGAATGTGAAGACATTGATGAGCAACGCTATAGATGTCCGTTGTATTTCGGTGGTTGCATTCAGATGCTGGGGGAAGAAAAAAAAGTCAGGTTGTCTCCCTTGAACCGCCGCCGCGTTGTGGGCATGGATTCCTATGTACCACATACATTGCACATGTAGTGTGATGTAATACAAGAGTATAGTAATGTACAGTCTGGTCTGCTCAAGTTAGCCTCTTCAGACAACAAAATCATTGATTTCAAACAAAATTGACATTAACCAATACAAAGACAAAGAACAAAATGTTAAAACTGCCAGAAAAATTGACTCAAGCAAGGATTTATTTTTTAAGTTCTGCACTGTATACCAGCATACATCATGAACACATGAACACATTATTTTATTGTAGTTCCGAAGGGGAAGAGTGCATCTTTACAGTGTATAATAAAAGAGTACTGTAGTAAACTCAGTACGATGCACATTATACACATGATGATATGTCATACAGTATGTTTACACACTGCACAAGTACATGTTTGTGTAGATTTGAAGGACTCCATGGAGAACAAATTACACGTAATACATGTATTATAAAAGTCGGTAGTAGTCGGCATTTTGTTGTCTATTCAAAAGTCATGTTAGACTTGGCCAGATATACAAGTATGTTGAGTTTAATGTGAGAGTGACCACACTGGAGAAAAAATAAAATCTAAGGCACATGTACAATGTATTTCTTGATCACAGAAAGTTTTGATTTTTTTATTCATTTATGTTATGTACATAGTTATACATGTACTTCATATTAGTATAATAATAATAAAACAAAAGTGGATGTGCACTGGGTACAGTATTCACTTTTCTAGTTCAACTTTAAATCTAACGGCTCATCAGCACATGTAAGTGCAGATGCACCAAATATGGTATATCTATTTATGACATACATGTTGAAAAACATTGGCCTGTCACATAGTTTTGTTAATAGGTTCAATAATCATTGGTTATAGTTCAGTGGGAAATAACTCAAGAGTGCTGGAAAATTTGACTTGTTT
>JBCEWB010317777.1:8970-21962 GCA_039654565.1 Peronia peronii | reverse complement strand
GAAAACATATAAAATGTAAATAGGGTATTGCTGTACACGAAAGAAAATGTTAATTAAATGATTTGTTTATTGTATAGAAGAGGCTTTTCAAAATTGTTTAAAAAGGATATTAAAAAAGTACATTTTTAGACCCTCATCATCGTCATTATCATCAACACCATGTTAAACAAACGTCTTAAAACCTAGAACAGCGAGTGTCATCAGGTAACTAGTTTAATACATTAAAAAGAAGCACATAACAATCTGGAGAACCGATCAGTTAAATATTGAATGAGCTGATGATGGTACTGGCTAAATTTTCCAATCCTATTGCTGTTGTTGTTGTTGTTGTTGTTGTTGTTGTTGTTGTTGTTGTTTTCAAGGCATATAATGGTCATCGCCATCAATCAGCAGCAGCAGCACTGAAAATTCACAGACCAAAGATACCCAATCGACATGATCTTTGGAGAAATTCACTCGAAGAGTAACCATTTTTCCTCTAGCCATGGATCAAAATATCTCCTCCAAAAGATTCGTGGTCTGTGTCTCACCCTCTTCCTGTGTGTGTTATCCTACATCTTGTCTGCTAGCACTGCTAATTGTTTGTTGGTTTGTTGTTGTTGTTGTTGCTGTTGTTATTCTTGTTGTTGGTTGTTGTTGTTGTTGTTGTTGGCATGTTTTATCTATTTCAACTCGACCATTTTCCCCTTATCTTTGCTTGGTCATGTTTTAAAACTATTTTAAACAAACGCCTCATAGTCCTATAGACTTCAAAGCTACCGAACACACAATGTGGGGATTTGCACACGAGAAAAACTATACGATAGTGATCATTAGTTCTTCGTATATAGACAATCATTAGCAAAGTGTTATTCTAAGCAAACGATGACCAGTAAATTAAAAGCCTAGGAGAGGATCTGAAACAAAATGCACTTTCAGCTTTTGCAAATGCGTACATTGTAGCGCGCATATATTGACTACGTCTACATTTGTTACTTAAAACAAGCATGAGAGAACAGTTGCAGTTTAATCCACTGGCTTTCTATCATTCAAACAAACGTGTAAAATGATGTTTAGACTGGGCAGTTGTTTGAACACGGTTGCATGGAGTGCGGGTGCCATTTTGTCCACATTGTGATACAATAGATTTATGAACAGATAGTGTTCTTTTATATAGTTACGTGATTGCAATATACCTTCATGCCAAACTTTTCCCTGACAGAGTTTAAAGAAGTAGACCACGGTAGAAAGAGGAAGTGGTTAATATGAAATAAAATAGTCAAACTGCTTTTTTAATCGTATTGAATGGATGTCTTTCATCTGTGGTCCTTACTCTGTTAGTCTGGAGAAATTATAGGATGAGTCCTGTTATTTTGAAGCAATTAACATTGTTTTACCAATTCTCCCCACTGTAACCCTACTTCTTCTCAACAGTGACAAAAATATTCCCCAAGTTCTAATCACAATTAAATCAATCGTATGTACATGGATTGGTTGAACCAGAGGAATACCACATCTGGCTGTCAAACTGCCGGTTTGCCGATTATCTCGACATTTCAAGTAAGAAATGTGTTTATGAGGAGGATCGAAAACAAAATAAAAACATTTTTAAAAAGCAACACAAAAATACAAGAAGCTTCAACTCAACAATACAACCCACACAACTACAATCTTTTTTATTATTCAAACATAAATTTTCACGCTGATAAAGAGATGGCTTTTAAAAATGGCAAATCGACATCATTTTAAGTCTTCGAGTGCAGAATTCATTATAGTGGAGCAATGAAGTCTTAATCATTTTCTTATCACAATACATTTTAACCATTGTGAAAGAACATGTTTCGATCAAGTGCTATGCCTGTAACACATTCCATAGGGATTAGGTGTGAGAGAGTTGGCCAGCATGATGTCAGATGACCGCAACCATGATAAAGAAGGACTCAGAACACAAGCTCCCCCACCCCCAGCTCCACCTTATCTCATCCCTACCCTAGAATTCCTTATATATTTATAAGGTTCAGAGTGTACGCTCCCTCCCCCTCCCTGTAACACTTATCTTTCTTATACTTAACATTAGAATACATGCTCCCCTCCCCTCACCCCTATTCCACTTAAGGTTTCCTATTATAAGGTTCAGAATGCACCCCTCTCCCCCTCTCTCCGAGGCCACTTGAAGTCTCCTACATATAAGATTAGAACGCTCCCTCCTCCTCTTTACCACTTAACGTTTTTTATCATAAGGTTTAGGACGCAGTCCCACCCTCACCCCTCCCTCCCCCATCCCACCTTCTCCAAGACCACTTAAAGTTTCTTATGTATAAGGTTCAAAATGTATGCTTTTCCCCTCCCCCTCCCGCCCCCCCCCCCATACTACTTATATACAATGTTAGAACGCATGTTCCCCTCCTCCTCCTCTTCCTCTTGCCCACAGAGAATGAATTTAACCTTCAAGTGCCGATCGTATGAATTTTGAGGATCGTTTTTATAACATCATTATTTTTGTTAGTTCGCAGCTTTCCTTCAGTAAAATAATGAAATCCCAGAACTAATTTAACTATTGACAAGGATTACTGATTGTATGTCAGCAGAGTCAAACAAGGTTGGGTGTGCAAAGTTCTGGCGTTGAAAGACTTAAGGGAAGTAATGATGATGAAGTAGAAAGAGATGAGAGAGGGAGGTCGTGGAATAGGGTAGGAATGAAAGAATGAATAATGCTATTTTTGTTGAAATGCCCTGGGTGAAGCCAGGTGTGGGGCGGGGCGGTGATAGATCTGAGCAGAGCTAAAACAATGAAAACTTTTTTTGTTTCAGATATCCGAATGTGTGTGTGAGAGAGAGAAAGAGAGAGAGAGAGAGAGGGAGGAGAGGAGAGAGGAGGTTGGTTTGTTTGTGTTGGGGTTTAACAGCACATCAGCATGATCACGGCTGTATTGTGCCAAATACGGTAAGATACGTTTACACATTAAGAAGAGAGGAAAGAGAGCGGGACAGAAGACAGAAGTAAGGAGAGAGAGAAGAGATATCACCCCTGCAGGTGGGAGCAAAGAATCTACTTATATACCCGCGGGGGAGAGAGAGACAAGAGGGGGGTAGAGGTGAAAGGAGAGCTTCTGGGCGGGGGGAAGGGCTGGTGGAGGGGATGATGTCGGGCGAGTGGACATAATGTCCGAGTTGTTTGTCACTCAGGTGTCAGTGGCAATGTCAGCACATACATAAAGATCTGAGGGAGAGGACACACTTGTAGTTTGGAGGTCCTCCGTCACTTAGACATACGTCAGTCAGAGCTAGTGAGGCAGCGCATTGTCCCGGCATTGACGCCACACAATTCCGTGTAGTCGTAAGCTCACGCATACGTCTGTAATCTCTTACACATGCCGCTATTTTCTAGTGACAATATATAGAGGTATATACATAAAGTTGCTTACATTCGCACAATTACAAATAACCCAATTTACCACGCATGACATTACTTTGACAGATATACCACATGCATACACACTTAGGTACAACTTGCACGTATCGCGATCCCTTAACAGATTAACGTAGGCACAAACTCACAAACATACAGACTTACAAATGAGTCGCTGTTTGTTTAACTTGCTGCTTGTAAAACAACTCCGGTATACCTTCTAGTATAATAATCAAGCAATGCAATACAGAAAAGTATTTAGCATTAATTCTTTGTTTGACTGCTCTCAAATCTAACCTCCCTGGGATAGATTCAAGGCCGTTTAATACTTTTTCTGTTGTAATGTCGTTGTTAATCTATTAAGTCTCATTCTTTGACAACACAAAGCATGAGGCCATGGCTTGAGTAGCTTTTCGCCAACTGTTTGCTCAGAAATATGTGCCACTAATTCTTCTTTCTCTCTTGGCCCAGTTCAGATTTATTCAGCTGTAATACAATCAGATTTATTCCACTGAGCCAAACCGTTTCCATATATGTTATCCGGAAGAATAAAATCAGGTTTGCTTATTTTATTTGAAACATGAAATTTCTGTGAAATTCTTTGTATGATATCAAATTGTTTCTTTATTATTATATTCCTTTAAAAAAAACATAATTGGATTTGCATAGAATAAATGAAGAGAGTAAAAGAAATGTCGCCCTTCTTTGCAATGCTTGTTTATACCTTATGTACCTGGCAAAGCGAAGTCCCTTGCCTACTAAGAAAAAAATGTGCAATGGACTTTGCTTGTTTTGATGCAAAGTTTACACGTACGATTGCTATGAGAGAGGGCTCGCTTAGCTTGAAAAGCACCATCTTGTCAACATCGATAGTTTTTGTCTTTCTTTCACGCGTATGAAGCCGGCAAAGTACATACAGTAGACAGATTTCGTTACAGCGCAAAGCGTCGATTCATTTGTCTGGGTAGATGCTAGTTATAATAATTAATTCCCGGAAGAGATGAATGCCTACACAAATTAATTACATCTATTTACAGCGTGAAGGGTAACTACTGTGGTTTTATGCATAGACCTTTGTTTGTTGTAGTGCTCCTCGCCTGTCCACCCCCCTCCCTCCTTGTCAGAGGATGACACCGAAGATTATTTTGTTCTGGCCAGTGCAGAATCTGATGTGTCCACTAGCAGGGCGTGCCCCATCTTCCCGCGTCATGTTGGCAGTTAACACTTAAGGTCAGGACTTTTGAAGTCGGCTGCCCCTCACAGAGCACTGACCTTGTAAAACTGGACGTTCCGGGAACATATTTGGTACGTGTACTAAAAAGGGACTCATTCAGTAACAAAGAAGGTTATTTTCCGTGGCACATTCCGTGTTTAGTGCCCTTATAATCCGAAGATATACAAGTACAAGCTACGTAGAAGGGAGGAGCTGAAGAAAGGACACGGGGAAACTGAAAAGGGGCGAGAAGAATAAAATGGAAAATGAAATTTTTTTACAAGAAAATGGTGGATGTAAAGAAGAAAAAAAATTATTAAAAAGAAAAGGAATCCGAGGCGGCTGAAGAAAGAGAATCCGTTTTCCACAGAGCAAAAGCGCTGTCGCGTAATAGTGATAAATGAACGCAGATAGGTTAATACAGTTCAAAACAGTCTGAGCATAACAGTCTCAAATAGGTATTTCACGTGTATCCATTTATCATAGAACTGTCGTGAGAATCATTTTTATATTAATAAGCAGCTGATGCTCACAAAGGCTGGTGGATCTCAGTCGAGATAAATATAGGTTCATCCTTAAATGCCCTCTGCTATGAATATCAAATATCACTGGTCGGAGAATACAATGTCTAATATGGATCTTAAATGTCTATAAGTCAGTTCAATTTCTGTTAGATAGAATAATTTCATTTTGATGATTATAATCATGATTGCATTCGCTCCCATGAAGCTGTTCTGTAACCCACAAGGATTTTATTTTCTTCATTTGCCATGGATTATTTGATTAAGTAAAAAATGCATTGGGATATTGACTTAATCGATCTTAATCGGGGCTCACGAAGATTACTGGCACACTCATCGTTATGGTAGAGATGCTAGAATGAGACAAGTTCTGAAAAACCGTACTGTGCAACCCGTACTGACATGAACACCGCCTTGATCTATGATTCATGAGACAGAATTCGTCCGGCACGAATGTGAATTTCAACACCAGTTCCATAAATGGCAACCCCAGAAGCGTATAAGTGACCTCTTGGAACAAATCATTTCATACAAACTCAATATGAAATATTATAACCCATACACTAAACATGCAGGAATGTTAGTTTCAGTAATTACTTTAAAAAAAATACTTTGGGGCTCTATAGCGTGTACAGGCAAGGCAAAATACAACTCAAATCTATCTTATCAACGTCATCATCATCAACTTTGGGTGACAGGTGGTATAGGGTTTACCATTTCTCCTGACCCACTTTCTTCTACCACTTTGTCAGGGATATTTTTCTCTATTATCATTTCTTATACCGAGAAGGTTGTACTATTAGTCTCGTTTCTCTGTCTTCATTCCTTTTTTTTTTTCTGTATATCCTTTCGGGCTTTTCAGATAAAATCTTCCGCTCTTTTGTTTCTATCATCCAGCTTCCCTGTTATAACAAAACATCCCACTTGCCTTTGCCTCATAAAGTCAAAACGTGACAATGCTGCTTTCCTTTTTTTCAATATTTCCCCATCAGCTTTTCTCGTTCAGGAAGTTTTGGATTTGAGAGGTTGAGATTTGTAAGAGCTTAGTTCTTGTCTACTGAAGGTTGCCTGTAAAAAGTTCAAGTCCAGATTTGAAAATCATTTCGGAATCACTTTATTTGTCACATTACACGGTAATGTACATGTAAAAATTCATTTGAGTTGTTAAGAATGCTCATCCTCCAACATGTCATCTCCTATGAGCGTATGAAGGATGAGCAAAGAGGGTGCAGTTTAATCCCTGGTTAACTTCAAATAAATGTGATTTTCTTCGGCTTCAGCAGGTAAGACTAGAAAACAGAGATAAGAGCTAAAGATAACAGAATGACTCATGATCTAGACAACTGCAAATTTTGAGTGTAGATATGTCAAATGAAAGTCTAACAGCAACGGTGTTCTTTTTTTTTCTTTAGTTTCTCTCTCTCTCTCTCTCTCTCTCTCTCTCTCTCTCTCTCTCTCTCTCTCTCTCTTTCTTCCTCTCCTGATGCCTCTGGATCTTCTGATGAATAGTTGAAAATGCTTTTATATTGGGGAATCACCAGACTTTCACATGAAACAGTTTGATTTCAAGAAATGCCGATTGCCATCCACAAACTAGTAAACTTATCTAAAATGAGAGAAATTACGGCACCGAACGTTCATGTTAGGACGTACTTTATGAGTGAGGCATAATAGGTTTTTGTCACTAACAATGTGAAATATAATTTTATTGCCTTTATTTATTTCTATTGCGTTACCAACCTTTTCATAGCCTTTATAATATGATCAGGTTTCAACATTTTCTCAAACGAAACAAAATTCATTTTTCGTGTAAAAGTTCTTTCCAATATTATTTTGATATGAAATATGAGAATGATGACAACAAGCACTTATATCCGAGCACGGTAAGAACAGTTGACGAGATAATGGACATATGACATAGTATAACTTGATGTATGAAAGCGGATTAAAAGCAGATCATCGAGGTTGTTTCTTTTCTTTTCTGTTCTGTTCTTTTTTAAAAGGGAGGGGGGGGGGGGGGGGGAATGGAGGCCCTCAGAAATGTTCAAGTAAAAATGTCAGATTGACTGTAAAATATTCTCCATGAAAAATCTATCTCTCCTACCAGTAAAGATTTTCTGTGTTCATCTTAAAAAGTGTAGTCACAATCACAACTATAATCTCTAACGGGAGACTGTTCTGCATTTATTCGCCTCAGACCTCTTTTTTTGTCTGTGAAACTCTGTTTACTTACATTGAGTGGATAAATCTCACATAGCAATCAGGGATATATAAATACTCTGTGCATTTCAGAAATTGCCGTGAGGTTTTATACTCTGTTATCAGATCTTTCTCTGTTTTATAATAAGGTCTGAAGGTAAACAACAGAGAGGAAAAGCTGACGTATTGTACACTTCTATGGAATCAATATGAAGTTACTTCTCACACAGTTTTATTCCCTTAACACCATGCATTTGGTTTAGCCCGTCTTTAAACCTTTTTCTATCATGTATGTAGTCTTTCAACCCAAAGAAAGTAGGATTATCTCGGCTTTAGGTGCCTGCACAATTTGAGGAGAAGAAATTTTGGGGGATATTTTGAATTATGAAATGTTAGTGGCGTGATCTTTAACTGACAAAAACCCTTTAACCTGCATAATGTACAAACAGATGCTTCGAAAATGTAGTAGTTTTCATCTGAAAGGGCTATACATCGGACCTCCTTGTCCAAGAAATAGCTGAATCACTGAAACAAAAGTCATCAGGTTCTAAATCTTTCCCATCCCTCGGGTGCCATTTGAAGTCACAATGTTTAATTTCGCCAAGAAGCAGACGCCTAACTTCTCACCCACAACGCCTCCCCCCCCCCCCCCCCTCCCCTTTTTCTGAACTGAGACCAGCTTTGCCAAGTTAAATATTGTATAAGATAACGACTGCTGAACAATTCTTGTTCCCTCATGCTATGCCTCTCGTCTCTACAGAGTCAGGGGAAGTGGCAGTAGTAACACGATGATCGATCAACGAATAAATCCGAAAAGAAACGTAGGAAAAACATGAAAGCAACATACAATTTTAAAAATTCAAAAGTAAAAATTAAAAAGAAAAGACTGCCTTATGAAATAAATACTACTGCATTTAAGTCCGCAACTCTTGTTCTTAGTAACAGCGTATGTGCACTTGGTGCATCAGTGACTTTCCAGACAAGTTTTGGAGACGAGACCAATGCTGGGTGGAACACAGAATGTTCTTTAGAAGTTCAGATTGTCAGTCATTTCCTTACTCTGGGTGTATTGCCAGCATCTCTGGAGTGGATTGAGATAGTTTCACAAAGTCTCGTAAGGAGATTAATGGTTTGTTTCTCTGCTATATCTAGATACAGTTATTTCAATAAACAAGATCCCTCTATGCATTTTCAGTTATATTTTAGGGACGCTATTGCTACCAGGAGCTCAAAATACTCCCAATGGCCTGTTGGTGCCAGGTAGTCTTAATATTGAGAATAAATGTTCCAAAGTACATGAAAAAACCTGTATTAATGTATCTCACCTTGACTCTTACGCCAACTCTAACCCTAACCCTACCCTGAACCTAAATATAACCCTACCTAACCCTTACCCTAAATCTAATCCTAACTCTAAGTCTAACCCTAACCCTAACCATTAGCCAAACCCTTAATCTGATTCGAACACTAAGTCTAACCCTGACCCTAAATCTAGCCATAAAGCCACTTAGCCTAGTGTGGAACTTCTCCTTTCTAGAATCTAGAATCTAGATCTGGAATCTACAAGTTCTAATTCAATGTCCCTATCAAATCAAGCGATGCAATTTATTTTGGTTGGTCAAAAGGTAAAAACCTGTTCTGGTCGCAATAGTCAGTATGAATATTCTATTCCTTATAATCTGAATACGTGCAAGCTAAAGAGTTTCGTTTACCTGGCGAAATTATCGTTCAGTTAATATGTGACAATGATGTTTAGGTGACTGAAGTTAGCTCGAGGTGGTAAAAGACTCCAAACTTACTTCTTTTTATTTTAATCCTAAATTATGTCTGGCGTCATCTGGGTTTCTCCTGATCGATTGTATACTCATCATGCTCAGTGTCTTTGGCTGCTGAACCTAGCGGAGCCTATCCTTCGGCAGGCAAATTTGAATTTGAAGTTTTTTGGTTTTTGTTTTTTTTTTCTGCTAGATGGGTTACCAATCAAGATTTCGAGCTCCTTCTCCCTGAAGAATTTACAGCATAGGGTGTACGAGATAACCTCTGCCAGGAGGTTGAAAGACGTATGTAAAACGTAACACAGGGTGAACCTAAGGATCGGTCATTTGTCCAAGCACTAACCAGGCCGGTCGTCGCTTGACTTCCGTAATTTACATGTACCTTGTCCAACTTCAGGTTTCCATCTCCCTCCCCATTGAAAAACTGTCAGTTCAATAACCAGGATCAGACCTGATATTGCCGGCCGATCTTTGAAGCGAGTGCCAGACTTAAACTATTAATTCTTCAATCTAACATTTTCATGAGTATTCACTGTTTGGTGTTAGAATCCTTGAAAAATACATGTATTTCTTCAAAGTTAAAATGTCTTAGAAACGATTTTTTTTTGAAACAGTAATATGACAATATTATATAGGAATATTTAAATTCTCCCTGACAGAAATCTTTTTTTTTGTGGAGAAATTTGTAAAAATGGTCCAAGTTTTGCGGTAGGGAACCACAATGCGTGTGACGGATTGGTTCATAGACAGCGAACACTGTGGGTTTCTTCCCCATATGACCAGTTTAAAAAGAATGAAATTTTTCAGACAGAAAATCTATATTAGGACTACATTCCCAAACTGGCACTTTAGAGAGTGCACTAATGAGATGCGAACGAGTAAAAAAGTCGCAGATCAGAAAGGTGAATTGGTTGCGTATTGAATTTCATTTTTTTATAAATGTATGTGGATTTGCTAATCAACTCTTTCACTTACAAATTATCAAGATAAAACAATTGTTATTGTAAACCACAAATCGGAATATTCTAATTTTTATAATGTCCTCCAGCGTTCTCTATTCAATTTATGGTGTTGCTAGCTATGAACCAATATTATTCTAATCCTGAAGTTTGATCCGTCATGCAGGCTTCTTTGCTGTAAGTAACAAACGGGTAACGTCTAAAGATGAAAAGTGTTGCTCCAATATCCTTTGGGGAATAGGGACCCTGAAGTTTAAACTTTGTTGGTCTCACAATAGATGTGGATGTTGGATACTACATTAACATACATAATGTAGTTAATCAGTGTTATTTTCAGATAGAAACACAAGTACCTGAGACATTAATGTTTATCTACATCAGTGAACCCTACCTGTGACAAAGTTGTGAAGAAGGCCATTTTTGTTGAGTGAATAAATAAAGTGTGTCCACTATAGTGCAGCAAGCCTGGGTATAAAACAGGTGGAATATCTTGTGTGGTAGACAATCGGATGTTCTAAGCAACTCTACGGCCCATCGACGTCTTCCCCTCCTTCTTATACTGGATCACGGTGGAGCACAGCAAACTCCCCAGAACTCTCCCGTGTCAAAGATTGGAAAATTCGTACCAACCACGTCAGTTTTATAAATATGGCGGCTGCCTTCGGGACCCGCCCCTTTTGTTCTCTTTGCTCATGCACGATTTCTATGTCAGTATGGAAGAAAGATTGGCGACAGCGCAGTGGAGAGGGTCGCAGACAGCCACAGAATCTTGCACGAGGAACAATGGCAGGTGATCAATCTCAGCTTCGTGACTTATTCTTATCTCCCCTGTTTACCTCCCTGGGACGGGAACATCCATCTTTTTTCTTTCTTTCACGCCATCTTCCATTGTTTCCACCAATTTTCCAGCGTATGTTTCAGAACTGTCTTTTGTGAAAGATTATTCCATAATACATGGGCAGTTTACATCATGTGTATACAGATCTCATTTATAACTAAAGTCTTCCCTATTCGAAATGCATTGTTTCATCTTGCGAGACATGGTCGAGTAACTAAAATTACTTTATGGGAAAGTCATTTTCTAACTTGGTCGAAGCAGTCTTGAGCATGACTAATTAGATATTCAGGACAGATCATGTGACGATTTATATTTATTTGTTTCATGACATTCCAAGTTATCCATAGTTTTCATTTGTTTTTGCTCTTGTTTTGTTTGTTTGTTTGCTTGTTTGTTTGTTTGCTTATTTGTTTGTTTGTCATTGTTTGCTGTTTGCTACATGGAATGTCTAATACAACATAGTATTTTGATTGCATTGTGACTATCTGTTATATGATTTTATTTACTCTTTTTTTTTCATGTTGTTATGGTACTCGGGGCTGTCCCACAGACATCTCGTCATATAGAACTATAGACGCGCTTTCAGCTAAGGGGAAATGTTTTATACAGCCAAAAGCAGGGCAACATTAAGTACAGAGTTTATATTCGTTAGAGCCGCGGTCGCTGCACTAACCATGTGAGTTTTGACGTCTGTGTTTGATTGTTGTTGCCTTGTAAGAAATCTGAATGTGTTTTATGACAATATAGTTATATCTTTGTAGCGGCGATCACTATAGTGTACTTTGAAGGTAGAACCTAGCCTTAACCAACGATTTATACCAGGGCGCGCACTCGCTCTTCAGTCTGACTTACTCGGGACGTAATTCCCGTCACGAATGTACGTCATTGCGTAGATCACCCAATGATTACCTCACAGGACCACGTAGTCAACTGTCGCGTGCCCAGGCAGTAATCCGCCTGCTCGGCCTAGCTTTAATCTCCAAGTTTTGGTCGTGTCTTCAGTGCTGGAGCCCCCGTGATGGGAGAGATGCGGTGATAAATGAGCTTGCAGGCCACCAGGACTGGTCAGAAGACAGTGAACAGTGGACATTACCTTGCCCGTGAGATCAGAGTGCTGTCTAAGTCAGGGTGTACCTACAATGGCTTTGACTGTCAGAAATATGGCATGTTTCACTCGGGATTGGCATCTTTTACTGATGTTTATTTGATCTATTACCCCGAGGTATATGACCTTCTTACGAAGTGCCTCAGAAACAATTTATAATTGGGTATCAAAACAGAAGTATTTTAAAACAGAATAAAACATGTTGAAAAGGTGCATGGCTACATTTTCAAGTGTGTTTAAATCTCCGTAATGCTTTATTACATCAAAGCCCTGAGCGTTTCAGTGACATAATTTCCCTGTGACTCTAATGAAATAACGAATATAATTATAAATAAAAAAGGATGACATATTAAGATAATACTTACAAAGAAACATGAAGAATGAGTAATGTTTGAAACGTCTTTAAAACTCCCTAATGGTGATTATATTAAAAGAATTGGGAACTACAAGAAAGCTTCTGTCAATGACAAATTTTAAGAAAATTTAGATATTAGAGGGATGCCTTACTGATCCAATGAAGATTATTTTTTCAAGACAAGACTGAGTCTAAAAGGAAAAGAGGCAGACCATCAGCTTTTTTCACTAGTAAAACATTCACTCTAGTGTCGTGAGAATTCATAAATTTCAGCAGAGCTAGAGAAGACCTGAACAGATGGACAATTATCCTATCGGTATCATTGACTGCAATGGTCGACACATGCTAGATGGATCTAGATTTGATCAAAATTGGGTCACTTTCGTTGAATTTTCTCACAATACGTATATCCCTGCTTCTTATTTCTGACTGAGTCATGACTCCATAGATAGTCAATAGTCACACATTTTCTGTGTTCACTTTCTATTCTTTTTTTTTTTTTTTTGTCACTCTCTCGTGCATTCTATTTCAGCGCCCCCACTACCCAGTCAGGAGAGACCTGTGTCCAGGTTGATTTTTACCATCTCGCATCATTGGCTCAGAAAAAATGATTGTTGTTGTGGGGAGGGGGAGGAAGGG
>JBCEWB010317666.1:0-21965 GCA_039654565.1 Peronia peronii | reverse complement strand
TATAAATTTGGTATCTTCTTTTACAGGATTTTTCACTCTGTCTAACTGTTTGAGTCATTTAACTGTATTGTTAAGGAGACAGCTAATATTATATATGATGACAAATAAACCCAACAAATCAGTGTTACAGCACTGCTCGGCTCCTGCAGCACACCTGCTGCCGCGCTAGGCAAATGACCCCGTGACCTCTTGTTCGCTGGCGGCAACTAAAATACCAGTCCCGTGTATGCTGTGCCCTGTTTGACCCTTTAATGTTACTGTTGCTATACACAGACCCTGGCCCTAACCTGCTGTGCATACCGCCGAGGCAAGAAATAATCGCAGTATAGATATTGATATAGATCTAGGCACTAGTTCATTTTACAGTAATCGATATGTGCCAGGTCGCCGGAGGGACTGTACTCAGACAGTAGTACCTAGATTTAGATCATCTAGATTCTAGATCTAGATCTAGTCTGCAAAATTACTTGAGGTTACACTTCCATGAGATGTGTAGACTGTAGGGGGGAGAGGGGTGGAGGGTAAGATTGGAGAGTAACGATTCAATCCTGCTATTCTTCTTATTTTTCTGTCTTGTGGCCTACATGCTGGATATAGATCTAGTCTAGATCTAGTATTCTAGATCAACTAGATCGAGATCTAGAACTGAGTTCTATCTAGATCTAGATTAGATTACCTAGACTAGTCTTTGTTGTGCATGGTTACACACTCGCACTAGAAATACAACCAATATTGATCTGCAAAACATGAACTCAGCTCAGAATCATTATGGCAACATAATCGAGCCATAGACGAATACTTTACGTCTAAACTAGACTCTAGATCTGGAGTCTAGATCTAGAATCTAGATCTGAATCTTGTTTGACTAAACTCTGTGGAGTCCCATCACGAGATCCATTTTTCACATAACATGAACAAACCTGACTGGTACTATTTCAAACAAAGGATTCAAATCAAGTCCACAAGACATCAGAATGAACATGATCAATAGTAAGTTTACCTGAAAAATCGGAGTCTCTATCCAGATAAAGGAATAAGTACGGTAAATCCAAAAGCACAATGACGCACCCCTGAGTAACCCAGTCACCACCAGATCCTAACAGACAACTCTCCTCCGTCTTCCGAAATCTCGTTCCTTCTCACAGGAAGCTGGTTCTGGCAAGTAGAAGCAATTCAAATTCCTAAAGTCAGAATCATATGAAAAAAAAGTTAACAGATTTTCATGACAATCACCATGTATATTTCAGGCTTACCTTATTTTATGGGACTTTTATAATAGTCTTGTTTGAATTTTCTTAACTATATGGTTTTTAACCTTGAAAAGGTTACACATAAAAATAAATTCTTAGCTTGTAAAACAATAAGGAAAGCCATTCTGGCATATAAGAACTAATATCGTGATGAAGAGAAGACTAAATTAAATCTGTTATTTAGTCTGAAACCAAAATAACAGTTTCACTTATGAAATAAGTCAAATAATTGTCTTATTGAATCTAAATTGCCTCTATTAAAATAATTATTTCCATAGGTTTATCGAGGTGGTGAAGTCTCGCGAGAGTTCGGTGGGCTTGGCAGAGGGTTGTTTATAATCTGCTGGCTGCTGGAATTTTGTGTATTGCAAAATACGAAGTGCATTTCATAACACGATGGGCAACATACACACAACCGGTCCTAATGAAGCATTGGTTATTTCAGGTAGGTCTAAATTTATTTATTTATTTTTTTTAATGGATATGACAGCTGCATACATGTTGTTTCAAGTGCAAATGCCGAAATGATCAGAAGTGATGTGATGGATAGATCTAATACCACTGACTGATATCCTGATATTTTTTATATGTAGATCTAGCGTCTAGTAGACTAGTTAAATCTAGATCTAGATCCACATCTGGCTATGTACGCGTTCAACCCAGTTCTTTTGTGCCCAGCACAAGCGAGACTAGCCACGGGACTTTCCATGTAGTCCTATTCATGTTTCATGAAATGAACCAACATATAGTAGGCCTATAGCTAGATCTAGATTAGATGAGCTCTTCAAGAGATCTAGATCTTTGTTCTAAGCTAGATCTAGACCTCAGACTCCGGAGATAGGATGGTTCAAAATCTTTGCACATTGTGTGGGACTGTGTGTGAAGGAGGGAGAAGCAATAGACAGAGCAAGCAATACTGACCATATCATTACTTCTTAATGCTCGATTACAAGCTTGGCGCAGCACTTTAGCTGTTAACCTATCAGGAACAGCTGTTTCAGGATCGTTTTTTCTACTGAAGAAATAACAGGATCTTGAACAGGAACATTTTGAAGTCCTGACATCATTCATGTCAAAGATAGGAAGGCTCAAAGTTGAATTTCTTTCAAAGGCAGAGATCCATTTCTCATTTCTAAATACCACTGACAAAGATCATATTTTACCATCAAAGTAGACTATCTCTATATTTGATTTTTGAAGTCTATGTTTGAGGACACAAAATTTTCCATCATTCTTGTAGATGGCATCATTTTGTAGATGGCACTTTGGGAGGCAGGCAGATGATATCGGGACTCTGTCACTGTGCAGGAGTCTTGATTCTCAATATTCTGATATCATTCTGTGCTGCCAACTGACATTGAAAATATGTGGGCTCTACATTACCTCCTGACAAGTCACATATGGATGGTTTTATGGAGTTAACAAAGTGAAAACTGACTCTCTTCAAGAATGAGGTTCCTTCACAATTATTTAGTTTAGTTATGTTCTATCATGTCTCTGAACTTTTTATATCATTAAATTATTGTTGTTAATTTTTTTTAAATTACAAACCTGGTGGACGTGTCGATATAGATTAGAGCAATTACATAGTATCATGTTATAATCCTAATAGTTCTGGCCGAGTACTAGTGAAATAACATCACTTTAGGGGAGAGTGAGATGTATCTGATTGTGTTTTAATAATTTATTTTGATGGTCGTGATGATTGCAGGTGGCTGCTGTGGAGCAGAGGGGAGAAAGTACATCATTGGAGGATGGGGCTGGGCTTGGTGGCTGGTGACTGACACCCAGTAGTAAGTTTTGCAATGTTTTATAAAAAAAACTGTAATTTACACAAAATGCAAAATTTATTGTCTGCAGAAATTTAGCAGTAATATAATATAGTCATACATTATGGTGGTAAAAATAAAATTTACTGCACTCATCAGTCTCATTATGTTTTATCATTTAAAAAAAATAAAGTTACTTTACTATGTACAATACTGCAAATAAAATGAATTTGTTTTAGTTTGTGAGGAATTGATAGGAATAAGAACGCTGAAGATTATTTATAATTGGGATACACTATCTAACTGTCAATAGAGAATGCTTTTTTTTATTTAGTTTTTAATCTTTATTTTTTAGAATTATGGTGATTATGGATGTAACAGTTACTTTGTCAGCTCTGTTGATTGAGATTTTCATTTAATCTGCCACCCACATCGAAAATCTGTGAAGAGTATCAGATAATTAGGTGGTGAGAAAGCTTTCAGAGTATAATAAGGTGATGTCCTTTACTGAAAATGGCAGTCGTCTTATAAAAGCAGTAAGCTGATGAAAAAATGCATTATTTTTTCAGATATAGATTTATCTTATTATTTTTACATATTGCCATTCAGTCTCAGTGCTTGTAAGGTGTAGGTTTGCAGTGCAGTTTATGTTCAAATTTATGTTCATCAGCATCTCCTTAGAGGTGATGACCCTGAACCCGCAATGTGAGAGTGTGGAGACATCAGAAGGTGTGCCAGTCACCGTCACAGGGGTAGCCCAGTGTAAGATCATGCGCTCACCAGACATCCTGAAGAAAGCCTGTGAGCAGTTTTTAGGAAAATCTCCTCAGCACATTGAGCATGTCATCCTTCAGACATTGGAGGGTCATCTCAGGGCCATTCTTGGTAGGTCTTTCTTTCTTTCTTTCTTTCTTTCTTTCTTTCTTTCTGTTTTTCTGTTCTATTTTGGTTTTTTTTTTTTTCAACACCTGTCTTTTTGAGCAGAGTACACAATCAGTACCAAGTCTGATGTCTTTCTGATGGAAATATTCTTTGTCAGGACTGTAACTGAACCTGTCAAGCAGCAGTACTGCTACATCATTTCATATGTGTTTTGATGGCATAATGATAAGTTTACCATTCTTAAAGATTATTATTTGAAATAGAAACGAAGATGACAATTAGATCATGTTATGGGCTTTGAATGTTTTGAATGTCTTGGTTTACTTTTGGAGTAATTGTGTTTGTATGCAGTCACAGAATAGTTGTTTTGGGCAAAAAGCAGTTAGAGACCATTCAATCCATTGACTGCCAAGACTGACATTGTTGTCTACCATTCAGCTGGCAGTCTGACCACAGTTTTGAGAGTATGTTTGAAACTCTACAGACAGCTGCAGCAATAGCTTAGTAAACCTAGACATTTCTCTCAAGTTTTATATGTAACTTGCAATGACTAAAAAGCTCCCCAATTTTGAGATAAAAGACACAATAGAATAAGTGCCTTACAAAATTTTGTACCCACATTTTAAAAAGAAAAAAAAATATTTTCGCTGGATGTAGAGGCAGCTATCTTCATATGATGAACATGAAATGGATTAAAAGTGAATAGTGATTAGGTGGAACCCATTGTTCATAAAACAGCACAATATTGATACATTTTTTGAAGAGCAGCCCCGGTTGGTAGGGGGTTGGGTATAGTGTTCACACATGGGACACTATATTAAAAACATTGGGGTAGCCAGAGGATTAACTTTCCTTTGAGCCTATGGCATCTTTCTGAGCTGATTGCGTTAATCTGTCGCTTATTCATTCCCTCAGGTACTCTGAGTGTTGAGGCGATTTATCAGGACAGAGACCAGTTTGCCCAGTTGGTGAGGGAAGTGGCCGCCCCTGATGTGGGCAAAATGGGCATTGAGATCCTCAGCTTCACCATCAAGGACATCTTCGACAAGGTGGAGTACCTGTCCTCTCTGGGCCGTGCTCAGACAGCCAATGTGAAGAGAGATGCAGACATCGGTGTGGCAGAAGCAAACAGGGATGCTGGCATCAGGGTAGGTGACATCCACAGCATAGGGGAAGGAGAGGATTCAGTTCAGCCAGCGAGGCCACCATCTTAATGGGGGTCACGGGGGTCAAATACCTGGCTTCTGGGGAGACAGCGTGACAGCTGACTGAGCTGGTTTATAGTGCTTACAACTGTCCAAAGTGTGCCAGGTCCTGAGACCATACATTGCTTGTTTTGCACTGATACTCTTCAGTAAAAATGTCGCTATAGCCCTGTATAATTTTTATCACTGTATCTTTGTTGCAGATGCTGACAATTGTTTACAAAAAAGACCTTTTGTTGAATCATTGTTTTGCATCAATCTTCAGACATAATTTGATATAAATATCAAAACCATAATGATGAGTTAATGTGTAATTGGACGTTGTGATTCAGAGCACATTCTTACATAAACTCAGCAAATAATAGACACATGGCCATGAAAATTAAGCTGATAAAGACATGTTTTTTCAGCAGTTTTTTCTTTCCACAGAGCCTAAAGCCCAACATCTCCTTTGCAACAATTATGTTAATGTAGCATACAGTCCAGCTGTTTAACAATGTTTTTATACATTTTATAGACATACCATTTCCAAAATAACACAACCGCACAAATCATTATTGAAATAAAACAAGATAAATGGCAATATATGGACCGTAACTATACTGTTTTGTTAAATCTTAATTTTTTGCCTCTGGCATTTGTGCTTTTTAACCCATTCAGTACACAATGCCTGATAATGGCCGCGACCGATTGCTCGGTGTAGTCTTTACTTTCGTTTTCTTTACAAACAGATATCTGGCCCTAAATACGAGATCTTGCAGGAACATGGTGTAGATCACTCAAGAGAAACTACTGCCGAATTTCGCCATATTGGAACGATGCGTTTGATAGCTACGATTGTTCGAAGATCGCATTACATTTTTTAACATTCTGACGAACAGATGGTGGGGACCATCACGTTATGATGAAGAAACACAGGTTTTTGATATGGAATATGCAGCTGATAATAAATCAGACTTAGATCAAGAATTTGAGCATAGTTTAGAGGAAGAAAGTCATGGCAATGGCGAGGAAATTAGATCTAGATCTGTTTAATGAAGCTGGCGTGGCTGCAGTCTGAATTTTAGTGTTTGTCATGTTATACCCCAAAATAAGTACATTTATCACATTTAGCACTGATTTTTCAACAAACTGCACCTGATTTCAGGCAAAAAAAAAAAAATGTGGAAAATGTATTTTATCTTAATTTTTTTTTCTTCAACTACCGGGGTTTTCATCATTATTCCCATGAGCTGGTCTTTCCAGCTTTCAAGGCCTGACACTGAATGGGTTAACTTTGATGTGACTCTTACAAGATGACTGGTCATAATAAATTCTTTCTTTTTTTTTTTTAAATGTTGATTATCATTTGAATATATAGTATGAATTACAGAGTTTTCTTGCATTTGTTCAGTGTTTAACATGTAGCAGTTCTTGTCGTTAGGGTGCTGTATTTTGTTTATATTACACGTGCATGAAACCACGTTTTCACTGTAGCCTAAATGTTCCTGTCATTAACATTCATTACATTATGAGAGGTTTATTATTCTTCAACATTTGATAGATCGACAGTTATGGGTAAAAGTAGAGGATAGAATAATTTACTATGACTGGTGACAGGCACCGGCAGGCCACTGATACAATAGGACCATCCTTCCATCAAGATGAAATATAAAATAATCTGATACCCATCATTAGTTACTTGTACCCTGTCATTATGGATACTAAATCAAGCTTGCACCTAGTTTCGGTTACTTCTATCTTCTCAGTCTGACGGTCAGAGTGTGGCATCTTGTACTTGCTCTGTTTTTTTTTTGTTTTTTTTAATAACTGACTTGTCTCAGATTTTGTATTTAAACCTTCTATTTATGCTGCCTTGTTCAGAACTTTTCATAATAAAATTTATGTCTGTGTAAAGCGTGTGATCTTGACTTTTTAGTGATGAGATTGTATTCAGACTGTCTTAAAATGCAGCTTCATTAGGATACACAAGGCAAAAGGTAAACATTTGTCCCAGGGACACATTCCGCTGTGTACCAGGTGGCTGTGTACCAGGTGCAACCAAGCATGACAGGGCCAAGGTGGCGTGGTTGGCTTGGCCAGGAGCAGCAAACCAAGTGATATGCTTTGAGTTGCCATGGTTATAAAGACCGACAGTAACCAACAATTTTTATTTCCTGATAGCGTGGCATATATCGTTCATCATATCATTAAACTTTCATAAAGCACAGCAGAAATAATAAATGTTCTTTTGCACTTAATGCCAGATGATCGTGTCATTCTGATTTGAAGATATTCACCATAAAAGTAACCAATACATTTTCACATACCCAATTTTAGTGACACTTCAAATGTGTTCACAATTTCACAGGAAGAAGTGAGAAGACTGAGTTTTCGCAAACAACAAGCTACTGACCTCTAGGACTCACACAAAGACAATGACCATGCTTTAAAACAATGCCAAAAAGTCATGTAGACCTGCGGTTAGCAGTTTGACCACCGCTGTCCAGGCGGGAAGAAGGCTGGTTTATGGCTTCCCCTGAGTTGCACGCATTTCTACTTGAATGCGACACCATGCGTCTGTCTTTTATTTTTTACATGTTGGACATTCTGGCATTGTGAGGAACGGAAGACTGGGTGAATGCCTCATTGAGAAAAGCTGGTTTGCCCCAGCATGTAAAATGAAACCATAATATCATTCTCGTTCTATGAAAATATAATATTAATAAAGAGCATTTATATATTGATTATCCCCCTACAGTACAGGGTCCAAGCATTTTACAATCTATTATTACCCCGACAGACCCAAAGAAGACACTCATAAACATTCTCAGCTTCCTGGGAAGCATACGAGGTGGCTGCCTGTTAGGCACTCAAATCCTTATCAGTCTAACAATATCAGTCACTGTATCAATCAAGTAGCAAGTCACTTTAGCAATTGAGAAATACTGAGAAAGAAAAACATCTTCTGGAGTAATTTATTTGAGTTTTAAGCCATTATGATTCTATTGGATTAATACATAATTCTTTTGATGCATTTCTTTTTCGGTAACATTGTCTGATTAGTTTTTGTGGTCAGGAATGCCAGAAGATATCTGTTGCATATTCTGAGATGTAAGATGATGTCAGTTGAGGAACAATCATTCAGAAGTATATTGTGCTAAAACCAAATCTCAATGTCTGTTTGTTAAATCTCAAGCATTCTCACTGCATCATAGGTCTTCATCGTTTTAGGAAAAAATTTTAGCTTGATGCTACTGTTTCCTCCCTTCACTGTTAAGTGTAATTAAGTCTTCTCTCGCATTGCCGTATTTTGGAAATGAAAAGTTCGTGCGTGCACATTTTATTGGTTTGTGATAGCTGTGATATATGAATTGTGTGAAAGTATTCTGGATAGGGACATAACAGATCATCTCTGAGTTTTTGACCAGATATGTTGTATATTGTTCAAGAGATATTGTCATAGTCAGCAGTGGAAAACATTGCAGTTGATGCAGACACATAAAGAAACCTATAGAAGTCTTTTGTAACGGTAGATTGAGAATGTATAGGCCTCGAGAAAAACAAAATGGTTGTAAATATAAAGCAGAAGGTAGAGAGATTGTGAAAATGAGGAAATCAGAAACCATGAATACATGTTTAAGAAAAGGACAATAAGAAGGGCACAGCTGGCTAAGTTTGTGAACTTCTTGGTCTTATTGACTCTTACGAAATCATTCAATACAACACCTATATTTAGACCTTGAGAAAACCAGGTTTTGAAATGTGCAGAATGTCATTGCGTTCTTTGCAGTGTTGTATTGCACAATACATTCAGGATGTAGGTCAGTAATCCAGTTATCTATAAAGCTAACAGTGTCATAGCCTTTGAAAGGGAGATAGGAACAGGGTTTCATATAATATATAATTATGTTGTGCTTTCCGTCATTACACATGGTTCAGTGATGTGCAGGCCTCATTTGTTAATTATCTGTTCCTGGTAGATGTGTGACTTGGCCTCCATTGTGAAATCACTCCTAATGTTTGTGTGGAGAACAATGAAGCTTGAAGAAGCCAAGTAGGCTTTCTCAGGATGTAAATAATAATGTATTATACTCCACTTTGTGTGGGAGAGTTCATGAGACTTGAAGAATGTAAGTTGGCCATCTCAGGTTGCAAATAATGATGTATTATACTTTACTAAAGCCATTCTCTGTCATCACTGAATCATCATGTTGAGTATTTATACTGTTTGTCACACTCATTTTTTGTGTTTTCCAGTAGTATCAGTCAACCTGTGTTTGTTGTTTGCACAGGTAGTAGGCCAAGGATGGCATCCCTAAGAAAAGAGAAAAGTGTAGCATTTTTTGACAACGAGGATAGTTTTTGACACGTCCTATTACAGCCTTTTGTCTGACACAAGCAGTGTTGAAGAAGCATGGTAAAGAGGGAAAAACATTACTTTTCATCTTATCATTTGAAAGATAAACCATAAACAGTTTTCATAAACGAATTATGATGAAAAGAAAATGAAGTTTTCTGATTTTTTGATGACGTACATCTCGAGCAAAGGGGGAAAAGTGTGTTTTTTGTTCTCTTTCATGTACTTGTTCAACACTCCTTGTATCTGGCAAAAGAAAGATTTATTATTTGGGGCTGGTCAGAAACAATCCCCATTCCACAACATCTCTGTATAGTATGACTGTGGAATAGTTATTATTTTCCCTCTTAATGACTTCAGATCTGAGTCAAGATTCTGTGAAGATTTTAACAACAATCCTTTACTAATGTAGGCTATGTGACATGAAGAATGCAAAATATAGATAGATAAGATGAGATCAGCTTACTTGTCCTTAAAAGGAAATTTCATTCATTGTTGACAGGACACGGTGCATATGTAAGACAGATAATATACTCACAGGTCAAAAATTTCACAAATAGCATGAGGTGGATGCAAGAAACATCATCTCAATGTTTTACAGAAGTACGAACTTATAGATCATGTGGACCATCATCTTCATTATTCTATACATCATGGACTCTTTGGATGGTTTCAGTTTTATATAAAAATACTTTAATCTCTCTACAGGGGAATTCATAAAAGTGGGGAGAGGATCTTGTTCTTGACTAACACAGAGGCATTCTTTCTTCTGTCGTATTTCCAGTGGAGAAGTCAATTCCAAAATAAGGGTTATTGTGAAAAAGAAAAAAAAATGATTTGACCCATTTATTTTCTCTTAAAAGAACTGACTTTTTTTGATATAAAAATTATATTAACCTGTTGTAACATGCACACTCTGTATTTTTATGCAAGGTGAATCCTACCGGTTCATTTGCTGGTAGTAAGTATCTGTTAAGGCTCCACTGTGATATTTCCTGCCATGTTGCCAAACCATAGGGGTTATTTGTCTTTGTTTAGTCAAATTGTTGTCATGATAGAGATAGGCACAGAAAAATAGATAGTCTTTCAACATCCAAAGGAAATTGTGTCTAATAAGAGCATGAGAAATTCCATACTCAGAGATGAAATCCTGTTGGACAGAATGGAAGGACAGAACCTACTTATTCCTGCTGGGCAGCTGCTCACAGCTTGAACAATTTCTGTGCAAGACTTCCAGTTTAGTGTTGTAAACCACTTTCAGATCTTTTTTTTTTTTTTTTTGAACATGTTTGTTGTTGTTTTCATTAAATTATTATTTCATTTTTTTTTTTAATTTTAAAAATCCTTTCAGGAAGCTGAGTGTGACAAATTGCGCTTGGATGCCAAGTACGGTGCAGATGCCATTATTGCTGATTCTGCTAGAGAGTTTCAGATGCAGAAAGCCAATTTTGATATGGAAGTTAATGCCAGAGTAGGTGGATTTTCTCCTCAAGCCAGTTGCCATAAATTTCTTTTCCTTTCTTTTCTTTCTTTTTTTTTCCTTTTCCTTTTTTTTCCTCTTCATACTGAAGAAGGAACTGTCAAGGTTCCTTAGTTTGAAGTTGAACCTATGTGTTGTGTATAGATAGACTATGTCATGTCATTAACTGGAATCCAAAGTGATCATTTTAGGTTGATTGTAATATAACTTTTATAGTTCACCTGCTAGAAAAGCATATAGTTATGAGAACGAACAAAAACCAACATTTAGTAGAGATGAGGTTTTAACTCATCGACTGCCACTGTCAACACTGGTTTGGTAAGGCCCAACATCTGAATTTTCTCATGTTTAAGAGTTGAAGATGGTTTGAAATTTTACCCAACAGTGCAACATTATTCATTTTAATTATATGATTTTATGGGAAATATAATATTCGTTCTATTATTAAGAATGTAAATGTAAGGATTCAGTTTTACATATGTCTTGCACCCAGAGCAAATGAGTCAGATGTCGCTCCGGGCAATCACGAATTACAGCTGTTTTTAACGATTTTCCGACGTAGATACGAATTTTTTTTTTTTTCAGGTTAGAAAAAGATAAATTTTCATTCTGTCAAAAACAAATGAAAAATTTTGGTATCTCGGTTGGAAAATGGTTAAAAACAGCTGTAACTTGACATCTTGGGTGCGACTTCCGACTCGTTTGCCCTGGGCGCGAGACATTATAATTTTAAGATATGGGAGCATAATTAGAATAAAGTTTATAAACTTGCATGCTCTGTTGTAGTTTATCTTCTGCTGAGCTTTGTGACAAGAAGATAACAATTTGAGATTTATTTTATTTTGTGCAGAGGGCTGAGGCAGAGCTTGCGTATGAACTCCAGGCAGCAAAGGAGAAACAGAAGATCCGAAGTGAGGAGATGGAGATCGAGGTGGTGGAGAGACGAAAACAGATTGATGTGGAGGAGAAGGAGATCATCAGGAAGGAGAAAGAATTGATAGCCACGGTCAAGCGGCCAGCTGAGGCCCAAGCCTACAAGATGGGTCAGCTGGCCGAAGGTCAGAGGTCAGTGAAATAGGTTATATCTGTCAGTGGTCTCTTGAGATTGAATATAGTCTTAGTATATACTTTGATCCCTTTCATCTTTTATGTGAGCATGTAAAATGTTTCCTTTCACTTGGCCACAACTCCAGGATATTTGATGACGAGAGTTAAAATCTGTAAACAAATGAGACATGACACGATGAAATCAGATGCTCATCAATGTTTTAGCATAATATAGAGTTAATGATATCACTGAAAAGCTTATTCTATTTCCAGTTCTGTTGGTGAAAGAATCTTCCTCTTTGATCCTGAGTAAAAGACGAGATATTTGCAATTAAAGACAATGGGAATGACCTGCTGTCGCAACTGCAGTCAGAGAGGAAATGGGCAATCAAGTTCACATTTACTCAAGATTTTTCAGCAAAGTTAACTAAAACACTTTTTAAAATGAATGAAGGATTTTTTGTGGAAAAAGATTTTTCATTAAAAATTTACTCACTGCTGAAAAATCATGATTTCTCCGGTCGCCCTATCTTGATGAGCACCTGATTTCATCGTGTCATGTCCCAAATGCACAAAAACTAGATCTGACATTACTTTTTTTTAGTGCATGTGTCACATATCTAAGGATGATCTTTTTTCCCCCAGAACTCAGACTGTGGAGGCAGCTCGTGCCGAGGCTGAAAAGATTCGGCTTATCGGTGGTTCTGAGGCTACGGCCATCGAGGCTGTTGGCAAGGCTGAGGCTGAGAGAATGCGGCTGAAGGCTGCTGCCTACAAGCAGTATGGAGAAGCTGCTATGTTGAACCTGGTGATGGAGACCTTGCCCAAGGTACAAGAAGATATCAGATATTGTGTAGAAGTAAAAGCTTGAGATATAAAGAACCAATAATTGCTAAGGAATACGAGTCTTTCTTCTTACTTTACCCTTACAGGAGAGACTGGGGATATTGCTGTCAATGTAGATAGTTGTGAGTATGAACAGTTGATTAAGATTTTGCTTTTCTTTTACCCTATCATGTCTTATGCCCACAGTGTATTAGGTCATTTTTGTTCATGTAAAAAAAAATAATTTTTTTTTTGATTAGATCCAGCACATAATATTCTGCTTAATGCAGTCTCTGTCTTCTCAGGAATAAATTTTTTCACAAAAAGAGTGGCATTGAATACGTTCACAGTGCTACAAAATTTATTAAGGATTCACGTGTAAAAATATTATGAATGGTCAGTGGGTTTATAGATCATCTTTATGCTTGATACCAGTAACAGGAAGATGCTTTAGCAGAATGGTGATTCTGATTTCCAAGCCAAAGGAATAGCCACAGTGCAAGATTTCCCCGGAAACAGTTGATTCAGTCGGTTTCAAGCAGGTCTTTACTGTTAGCCTGAGGGCAGGTCAAGTGATGAGGGCACCATAAGAAACTCTGACAATACCATGATAACTGTACACAACATGGTAGATGGACAGTGGAAAATATGTTGACAATTGATATCTCTTATAGTTTGAGTTTATGCCTTTTGATGTTTTCCCATTTACCTACATTCATGTTGAGAAAATCAAAGCTGTAGTGTGGCCACGCAAGCTGCACCACTTGATCACAGCAAAATGAAGTGTTTCTAGATGTGACCTTAGGCTCAGTGATATTAAATCAGATTTTGAACGAAAGTTATGCATTCTGACAGAAAAGTGTATGTTTTTCTCCACCCTGTAGATTGCGGCCGAGGTCTCTGCTCCTCTCTCCAAGACTGATGAAATTGTGCTGGTGGGTGACGACCGTGTGACAGGGGAGGTAAACCGTCTGGTCAGTCAGCTGCCCCCAGCAGTACAAGCTTTGACCGGTGTTGATCTGTCCAAGGTAAGAGCTGAGAATATGGGGAAAAAAAAAAAGAAAAAAATTAGATTAGTAGAGGATTCATGGTTTCCTGAAGATACTGAGGAAATTATTTGTATACATATAGATGAAACTATTTTTGCTGATGCTTTTCTTCACAAGAGTAGAATGAAAAACAAATCAACAAAACCAGATGCACAATATAATTTCACCTGAATTTGAAAAAGTTCATCCCAACTTAGCCATGCGAAACCCGATTCTTGATCTAGGTCTAATCTAGTCACATGTAGTGGCTATAACAGTATGGCAAATATAATAGCAAAATGCTCGTCCCAATTTGATTATTTCCAGAGATTTAAATCTAAGTTACATCCCACATTTCTTAATGAAGATTATGTCCTAGCTTATTATACAGGCATGGGTGGTTTAATGTAAATTTTGATCTAATGCAAATAAATGAGAATGAAAAATCTGCCATCACTGTTCCTTTTACTTGTTGATTAGTTGCATAGAAGACCACAACTGGGTGGGATCATAACTTGATGGAACAGGATTTCTGTCATTCATGTTGGGACTGGGACAGGTTACATATGACTACATGAATATATGATCTTGTCACTGTCAGGTGAAGCCTACTGTGATGAAAGATGTAGGAGGCAGAATTACTTATGAGTTCGTTTAAAAAGAAAAAAAACACAACGTAAAATGCAGCAGTGCATATTTTGAATCATATCTTCTCCTAACTTGTATTATCATTCCTTGAAGATGTGGAATAAACTCTTTCTGTGCCAATCAGTGGTATATCTATAATGTTTCGGCCATTTTACTGACTGGTCATGTATGTCAACAATACGAGATGTGGGTTTCGGCCATTCTACTTATTGATGATATATAATTAATACTATCTGAGAGACTTTCTGTAGTTCAAACTTGAAATTTAAAATACTTAACAATAATGATAATGTTGGCTGTTCTAATAATAGTATCAGTTGTGATCTCCATTGGGAATTTTCCTGTTTTTATGCCATTTCTTCAACTTCGTGACTTTAAACAAAAAAAATTGTATACATCCACTCATGGCCCATTTGGTCCACCCAGACAACAACTCTTTCAAGCTAAATTGTTTTTACTGAAAAATGATGCTCTGTTTGGATTTACTGACACAATTTGTATTTGCAATAGTTCAGAGCTAGCGGTCACTTGATTAGATAGGCAAAATTTGTTGTTGAAAATTATGTGTTCTTGACAATAAATTATCTGTTCTCACCCCCCCCCCCCCCCTCCTCCCCTCAAAAAGTTATACTTTGCAGTTTTTCTCCTGTCTCCTCAAATCAGTACCCCCGAAACATTTACCTTCAGACTGATCTTTAACATGTACAGACTATGATCAATAAGTATAGTAATTGACCTGTTGAAGAAAGCATAGTGATCAGTTTAGGTATGAGTTTATAGCGCTTGGTACATGCTTAGTTTTATCGGGCCCTAGCACAGAGAGAGTTAAAGAGGAAAAAAGAAAACTGATCTACTTTTCAGCTGAAATTTTATATATATAGTTATTCTATCTTGTTTTTTTTTTTTTTTTCGTGATGCTAGAATGTATATAGATGTATTGTAACTCCTGTGTTTGTGCTATGCAGGTGCTTGGAAAGATTCCAGGGGCCCAGTCTGCATAAAGTCATCACATGAAGACCAACCAGCAGTTGCCTTCTTGTGTTGTCATCTGCCAGCTCACTTGGGGAAAGACAGAAATGTCAAGCTGTTCATAGAGCATCAAACAGAATTTATTTTGTGTACATTTCATATTTGAACAGTTCTGCAATATTTTTTCTTGTCTTTTTTTTTTTTTTTATTTTGAGAAATGTATTATTTTGACTTCTTGCCCAGTGATGCTTTATATCATGTGTCATGTCATAGGGTTTTTTTTTTTTTTTTTTCTTTCTTTCGAAGGCTTTGATTTCTTATCAATGGCCAGGAATAGAAAATAACTGTACAGTGCTTTTTAAAGTTGTGCGGCAACCTCATGATTTTAAAACTAGTGTTTGTCAGAACATTCAGGTGACAGTTTGTAGAACTATAAGCAACAGTGGATATATATAGGAGCACTGCGGTTACATTCCCCACAGGCCGACCTTTTTTTTGTATTCCTTACTTAAAGGAGGGAAACAAATGTGAAAGCCAGTTAAGAGAGAGTCTATAATCATGAACATAGCAGTAGTCTAGAGATGGGATGTCTTATTGATGGCTCAAGTCAGTAACATGATGGATTGATCAAGTGTCTGCCGTACAAGAACAGTGCTGAGGTTTTATTTCAAGATCCATCATTGGTAGCGGTTAGGCAATAGTATAACAATACATCCGCACAGTTGCTCAGTAAGCCCAGGCAACAAACTGTATGTCCCAAGATGGACCAAGTTTATAAAGGACCAGCCTATTGATATCATTTAGTGCCCGATTACAGGTATGCGTCTGTGGAAAAATTTGGAGTTAATCGGGATGTCAAAGTTAAGTTTTATGTGTTTGTTTTGAATTATTTGAACCATTTGAAATACTTTGCTTGTTGCAGTATTTTGATGATCAACCAAGAAAGTTGTTAAACAATATTCATCATAATAATCAGCCAATTCAGTCATTGTATACTATACTTTATGATAATTAATTCTGTCTTTATTGTCTTGACCTTCAGCATTTTGTAAAAGTATAATTTTCACTTACATAAAACTAAATATTTCATAATCATTAATCTCTTGTAAGGTTATTTAACATAGCGTAATGTTTTCCTGTTTTGTTTTTTTTTTTTAATGCCCTTCTACTCATTAATCTCTTGTAAGGTTATTTAACATAGCGTAATGTTTTCCTGTTTCTTTTTTTTTTTTAATGCCCTTCTACTGCAAACTCTATGCATTCTTACTAATGATGTAGAAATTGATAACCATTGCCTTTTTGCTTTTTTTTTTTTTTTCTTTTGCTTTATTTCTTTTATTGTGTTTAAAATTCAGTTTCTCGCACATCATCAAATTAGCAAAATAAAAAAATAAAAAGGCAAGAAAATCTGGCTGGATTAGTCAACCTCATGTAGCCCCTTAGCAATGTCAACCTTTTGCTAGATATGACATCCCAATTTTCAGCTTGACCCATTCCCCAGTACGACAGTATGATAGCTACTTATCAAACAAAATCATACATTTAAGCTCAGCTTGAGTCTCTGGAAGTCAAATAAATTTTCATTGCTGACTCTTACGTGTGAGATATTTTCATGCTGAAGCTATAAATTACTGACTCAAAGTCTGAAAAATGCTACTGCAATATGCTATGCTAATTGCATCTTATAGGTGAATCCTGTCGCTACTTCCAAGCTATACAGATTACCTTAGTGCAACAAAACTAGCAGCAAAGCTTGCCATGTGTGGTTCGTCATATGGTATTGAAGTGGTATTAGTTATCTTTGAATTCATTCTTCCGAGAAGCAGCAATGGCAACATGTTTAGGCTTTTGCAGACAGCATTTTATAAAAAAAAATATTTGTTTTTTGTAGATCTTATTTTTTAAAAATACTTTTTGTTTTATGGATTCGTTCATTTATTTTTTAAAGTTCTATTTATAAGAGATTGTGAGTTGCTGATCAAGGTACCTCCCGTGCCAGGTTCCATTCATAAATACAACTCAGGGCAGGTCCTGACTTATGCATGTTATGAAATGGTATTGCTCTCTTTATAACACAGGGAATGCAAGTTATTAATCAGATGCAATAGACTGAGACATTCATATTTCAATAAATCTCAGAACAGATACAGTGCAAAATAGTTCACAAATGGCCATTTACAACAACAAAAAATATTTTTTAATTGTTTGTATGTAATTATTTTCTCTAACTTTAAAAACAGTTTTCCTGGACATTTTGTTTGGCAGAGAATAGAACTTATAGAGAATGTCAAACAAAAAATTATGACACTCTAGTCGACTGCACACTCAGCTTTAGAAGAAACACACATTTTAAAATGAATGTATTTCCTGTAATTTTTAAGATTTGACATGCTAATATTTATAATTTGTGAACGTAACCTCAGGTTGTCATATATGTGGCTAAGAGTACACAAAGAATATCAAATTACCTGCAGCAGATATGGACCTCAGTGGCATTTGGTGATCATTTTGGCTTCTGCTCTCTATCATTTTGCTACTATACTGTTAGCTATGATGAGTAAAGATACATATTATCTTTTTGCTATTTTCATAACTATTATTGGAGAAATAAAGCCAAAATCAGTAAAAAAAAAAAAAGAAAAAAACAACAACACCACAAAAAACAATAGCAAGGAAGAAAAAAAAGGAAAAAAGATTATTGAAAGACAAAAATACAGAAATCTTTAAATTTTTGTTTTCATTTCAAATAGATTGTCTTATTTATGTTTGTTATTTATGTATATAAGCATAATGTTGTACATCTTTTTTTAAAATTAAATTTTGATTTTGATAAGTCTGTTCTGACTTGAAAATTTTTACTTCTGACCTCACAAGCCTGGCTTGAAATGGTTGTATTTCTGACCTCACTGACCTCTTGACCTCCCTCTCTGAGGATGGCACTGCTTATCTTTTTCTTCTTCTTTTTTTTTTTCCTCCTCTCTCTCTCGCTCTCTCGTTCTCTCTTCCTCATAGTCACAACACATAGTTAGTGTTATCTCCACACTGTCAATTTCTTCCAGTGCGAATCTTTGATTTAAACCCACCTCCATATTTGTGCATCCATATTGATCATTACCTTCTTTCTGCTATATCTGAATATGATCAGCTCCTCTTGTAATCAATTTGCATATCCTGTTGCATATATTTTTTTGTTTTCTCTTTTGCATGCCATATTCTTGAATGATTGATAAATCGTACACTTTAATGTTGTTGTTTCTTTAATTTTTATTTGTTATTTTCCTTAATGAGCCAAAATTGTTGGAACATCTAGTTTCATGTTGTTTTGCTCATGATGCTGGAAATGAAGGGGTTAATCACCACCACAGCCACCTCTTTCCCCTCCAAAAACAGGCAAAATAAAAACTTGGAGATCACTGGTTATGTGCATTTATTTTGATATGATATTTTTCACCTGTATAGAATTCTACATTTTGTATTAGAAGTGGGTTTAACTGGCAGAGAACAGCACAGTATGCAGTTTTGTTGATTTTTTATTCTCTCCCAAGAGTCACTTATTTGCTCAAATGTTGATCCATTGCCCAAAAAAACTAAATGTTACTTTTCATATTTTTTTTTTTCATCGTATTAGAATGGTAAAGAAGAAAAAAAAAGAAATTGAAAGACCCAGTGTCATTTACGTTGAATTCTAGGTTCTATTTTTAATTTTGTAAATTTTGTTATATGGGTACTCAGCTAGATATCAGTTAGATTTCCATTCATTTTTTTGTTTTATGTAATTTTGAGACAAAAAACAATAAACAGTCGATATGTGTATGCTTAGCTGTTATTTTAGTTGAAATTTTGTGTATTTGTCATAATTATGAGATAAAAAAACAATGTTCAATGATTTATATACCCTTAGCTGTTATTTACATTGAATTTATTTTCTCATGTGTAAAACATTCAGAATTTGTTTTTTTTTTGTTCTAATTCTGTGTATGAAGCATAAGTTTCAGTTTTGTGTGACTGGATGCAGCCATTTGTTTGATCCACTGAATTTTTGTTCACTTTGCAATAACATTGACTGATTATTGTTTCAGTGTTTGCCCAGAAACTTTAAAATTAAAAATTTGGATATTGCAGTTATCAAATTCTGTTTTTACCATGAAGACAAGATTTGTCCCTGAGGATAGATAAGTGTTACAACTTCAACAGTTGGTCTATGTTAGAGGAGATCTGAAATTAGCAAGTAGTAAAATGGAAGGTAATAGTTGTATTGAGCTAAATCAAATGTTTTTCTTCTGCTTTACCACATATGATGTGGATACTATCATCTCCTCTTGAATCAATTTGCAAAGCCTGTTGCATGGACAGCCTGATGTTGGGGAGATAAATAAGGCAGTCTGAAATCAAGACTATCATTTAGGCTTTTGTCAAGTTGCTGTCCAAAGTAAATGCTGGATATCAGTATGGTTGAACTGTGTTGTTACTCATTGATTGAGCCAGTTCACTTGTCCATATGCAAATCAATCCTCAGCTTTGGAAACAAAACAAATTCAAATTTAGATTGGTTAGCCTAAGCTTTCATGATCAACTTCGGCCTGTATTTTCAGACCTAGAGTATATATTTGAAAGTTAGCCACATACTCAGATGCTAACTCCTTGTGTAAACTAGTCTGTTGTGTATTCATTTATTTTATAGTTAGTTTGCACCAGGATGTATCAGGCTGCCGTTTTGATATGTGGCACACCTTTGCACCTAAAGCAATCCGAGCTCTGGCTTGAGTATACTTTGGGAGGGGTATTTCGTATGATGTTAAGTTGAACTTCGTGGGGTTTTTTTTTTCGTTTTTTTGGTTGTTTTTTTTTAAACGTTATACACCCTGCTATATTTACAAGCCTGGCTTTGTGCTGCCTATTGCTGCTTTATCCTAGAAAGAGAGAAAAAAAATATAAGCAAAAGCAGTGCATCCTAAATTTATTTTCACAGATACCCGATCATGTTGCATTTGCATTCCTCATTGTTTAAGGAGATTAGTTACGAGAATAGAAAGAAAATCTGTTTCTTTTTGAGGTGTCATGTGACTGTGTGACCGAGTGACCTCTATGATAGTGCATTTATGAGCAATTATTATGAAGGAGATTAAAGTTGTTTGCATTATCCTTATAGAGATACTCAAAATTTGTGTGGCTTTTGCTTCCGTTCTCTGTCAGCTCCATATGTGACTGTGTTTCCTCAATCATAGTGATTGTACAAGTAGCCATAGTGTGGGCCAAGCTTCTGTGCCTGTTGCTAGAAGTAACAGGCTTTTAATACAAGAAGTGGCCTGAGTTCAGTATTGAGAGACCACTGTCTTAGATGTTTGCTCAAACATGTGAATGAAAGAGTGACTGAATGAAGTACATATAACACATGTAGTATTGAAACACTGTGGTGCCAGTCAGTTAGAGCAATGGACCTATGAGTCAGGACTTTCTTTTTTTTTTTTTTTTCACATGAATTGGTTTTTTTTACATCTCCTGAGCCCAATACCCAAAAATCTACCCCATGACACTATTTGTCAATGGTGGCCCTAAATGACTCTCGACAGAGTTCAGGGGTGATGAAGTTTCATCTCCAGGAAAACTGCACAAGTGACAGTTGAATCGTGGCAGAAATTTTCCCTCTGACAATAGGATTATGATTGACAAATTTCCTTCACAGCAGGATCCTGTAATTGTATTACCAGCAACTCAGTATCGATTCCTTTTTTTTTTTTCCATCACTATGTCTTAGTCGGACAACACTTAGATCTAGTAATTTTGCATCACAGTTAAAAACTTTTTTTTTAGTACTTTTTACTTTTTGTAAATTGTTAGGGGATTTTTTTTTTTTTCTTTCATTTTGTTGTTGTTGTTGTGGGGTATAAATTAGGAGTGCAATGCCAAGGTCACTTACTGCTTTGACTCCGATGGAGTGGTTGGAAGTTAGTATAGAGGTTTGCTCATATTGAGTGTGGCGCTGTTGTTTCGACATCAAAGACCTCGTTTTTAGACAAAATGAAATTATTTAGTCACAGCTGAACTTTGGCAGCTGAACTGTTTCTTTGTGTTTGACTCATTCAGTCCTGTCGATAGAGCTCAGTGGCATTTGCAGACTGATTTGCACTGCAGCAGGTTACATGTTGCAATGCTATGGACTATGGATGTTATGATAGGAGTCAGCCAGTGAACTGCATTCCTCTCTGTCTACTCATTCATTTGATTGCACATCCTACTTAAAGATCAACAAGGAACCTGGGAATGGTCGCCAAAGATTGAAAAAATAATTCTGTTTTGTGGAAAAGCATTTAATATTGTTTTATTTGTTTTTGTTAATCCTGCTTCTGTGTTACTTTTCTGCTTTCTGAGATAGATTTTGTAATGTACTCTTTCTCTGCCCTGTGTATGTTTAAAGTGCTACTAGTCATTGTGGGAAATAAGAGTGTTCATCTTGTCAGTGTGTAGAGAATATTGAGCTCCCAAACTTATATTTTTGTGCGTTTTTGTACAGCTGAGATAACCA
>JBCEWB010317557.1:11362-21966 GCA_039654565.1 Peronia peronii | reverse complement strand
TTCTTGGCCTTTCTAAGCATACCTTATACTAATGTGTTTAATCCCTTCATAACATCATATTTGTACATTAAAGTAGGTAAAAAAGTAAAAAAGTTCCTGACCAGATCATGATAGAAGACAACTATTTCACCTGTGGACTCTCAGGTACAATGAACTGATCATACCTGAGTGCATTTGACGCCGCTGGGCAACCACCCTGAGACCTAACACCAAATTTTATTACCACCAGTCGGAAAACTTCGCTTAGAAACAGCCGTGTATAGTGGATGGGTGAAGTTATCTTTTAACTATTTTAAGTTTTGATTACAGTCCTCTTGAAAAGGGTGTATATGTTACCATGTTTTTTTTCTGGCAGTTCTGTTCACTTTCTGGATAGATCTGCTTACTCTCCACTTGTCTGTTGAAAACTTTGTGATAACTAGTAATATGTTGAACAGGTTAGGAACAGCTACAGATACTAAATGATCTCCGTAGCACAGTGTGAACATAATGTTCTAAGACACTCATAGAATGTTTTTGTTTAGCAATTATGCTTTAGGTGAAAACATATTTTGAGACAGATCAGATGAAAATGTATCAAAAAGGCAAATTTGTTCGTTGCCATGGATATTATGAAAAGACCCTACTCTTTACCAATCGTATTATCTTTGTAAATTGCAGGCTCGTTAAAGATGACAAATTTATACTTGTATATGAAACATGAATTCTGTGTTCCAAAACTACGTTCATGCGTGACTGGCACTTTCGAGAGCTCACAGTCACCATTATGTCCTTGGCCTTCCAGAACTATGATCGTAATGAAAAAATCAGCTCTGACTGGCACTGTCAGCTCAAAAGTTGACATGTGTTGACACAGAAAGGATTAAACAATTGGTCATCTTCCTCTGTCCCCAGGTGGAAATCAGCGAGGTGTCCAGCCAGTGGTCGGGCTCTCTGAAGATTGGGCTGACCACCATGGCCATCTCAGACAGCTCCTCCCCTGTCAATGTACCGGCCACAGCCGATGAGATTACCTTTAAGGTCACCTGGGTGGTCACGGGGTCAGAGGTCAAGAAGTCAGGGTCAGTGATCAAAGACAACTACACACCATCTTTGCAACGCTTACAGGTAGGGAGTTTCTGTTTCTGTGCTTTCTTCTTTGGTTTTCTTTTCTTTTGTCTTGTAAAGATCTTATCACTAGTTTTGAGGTGAAGATCTCGGTCCCTGCAGCACTTAAATGAGGCTGGTTCCACAGTTCTCTTTTTATTTTTCTTGGTTTTTAAATTTGCCTTGTCAAAATTCTTTCTCTTTTTTTTTTTTTCTCACTTTTGTCTGGTCAAGACAGTCTCCAGGGTTAGCAGTCAAGGTTAATGTCACATTCTCCCTATAGCTTTTTGAAACACATGAAACAACAAACAATAATGTCAGTCCTTCAATACATCAATCACTGAAGAATAAATGGTTTGGTGAGTTCATGTGGATGATCGTAGCCAATCACTCATGATATTTTCGCTGGAAAGTCAGAGGAAGACTGGAGACAAGGCTTGAGCGACTCCATGACAGCCACACTCAGAGCTCATGACATGTTCCTCCTCTAGGCTACCCACCTTCAGTGTTCAGAAGCCTAGATCTCCCCGCAAATACCTAGTGCTATTAGCAAACAGGAAAAGTGAGTTTAAACAAGAAATCAAAGAAAATTATCATAAAGAAAAAAAAAAGCAGTTCATCCCTTGGTAAAGAGAAAATAATTTGTTTTCTTCTGTGCTATGTTTGTTTGTATCTCGTATACCCAGTAAAGGGAAGTAGTTTTGTTGACTGAAGTTAATGACTTGCTCACTTTGCCCTTATTGGACAGGTCGGGGACAGAGTTGGAGTGTGTCGCTACTCAGATGGTACCATGCATGTGACCTTGAATGGTGACGACTTGGGAGAGGCTGCCAGTGGCATACCTAAGGTAATCAATTTTTCTCACCCTCCTGTTGTATACATAGCTGAGACTGCTAACGTCTGTCGGTGGCTCAAAGTGCAAATAGAATTTAATATAATGACAGATTAGTGGTTTGACAATAAATAAGGAAGGATTCCCAGTAGAGCAAAAACTCTGAATAGAAATGATTCAGGCAAAACTGTGAAGAATTTATTGTACAGTTTTTCCCCCATCCCTGTCACCCAGAGTGAAGACTGTGACTAGATATCTATGTCATATCAAGGACGGGATATTTGATAGCAGATTCAAATTTGAAATTCTTGGACTTACCAAGGGCGACTGGGAAGTTAAAATGTTGGACAGAAATAATTTTAATAAAACTGTTTAAAATAGTTGAAATGTGAAAAGTTAAACATGATTTCCACCTTTGTTCTCCCTGAGAATTGTTGTCCACGGCTGAGACTGTTGAAGACTGTGTACCAAGTATTAGATAACGTATATAAAAGAATTCAAACAAAAATTCTGAAATTTCTCTGGTAGGGCTGTGAAGCAGAATATAGATTTTTTATCAGAGATAATTTTTATAATTCTGTCAAACAATATTAAGAAACTGAAGAATGAATTGTGACCTTCATAGAAACTTATTCAGTTATAGGATTGTGATGAAAAATTGCATTGCCATTGTGAATTAGTGTGAATATGAGCAGGAAATGTATAATGAAGAAAATTTAAGATAACTGTATCTAAGTGCTGTGTGTTCCTTGTCTCAGAATGTATTTGCTGTGATAGACTTGCACGGCGCTGTGGAAGGAATTGTGATCACAAGCAGTGCCAGTATTGAAACCTCCAGTATTGTACTTTCTCCTGCCTGCGAGATGGAGCAGGCAACTCAGGTAAAACTGTGCGTCTCCTACAGACAGTTGTATCTGTTGGCAAAACTATCAGTAGATGAATCAAAGTTTACAACCGAGGAGAGAAAATACTTTGCATAGGGAACCTTGCTGAGTAAGGTTTTGTACCTTTCAAAAGGTTATATTTCTGGGAAAAATTATCAATGAAAATGATGTTGGGGCTTACAAAGTAAACTTTATATCTGGACAAAAAAGCTCCACTGAGAGACCATTGTGTTTTGTTCTCAGAATCAGTATCAAGATGCAGCAGATGGGAAAAAGTTGATGGAGTTAAGGGGACTGTATCTGGAGCCAAAAGTCTTGCATGTGACATGAGGGAAGGGAATGAGAAATGTTGATTGTGATACAAGAAAGTGATATTTCAAACAGAGAATATTCCTAAATATTCCTATATTTATATTATCTGTTGAATTCTCGTTTCTTCAGCTTGTAGAAGATTTTTACTGGAAACGGGCTTGATTCTGGCTGTGTGCGGTTTGTCTTCTCTAGTTTTATGACAAATGTTTCCTTAGTGTTTCTGTACTTTGGTTATAGGCCAATCGGATAATAAAGATCTAATGGAGAATACCTTGCTTAATTTTCTGAATACAATGGAGCACACAAAACTTGAACACGCATATCTCAGATTCACAGAAATGTCAAACTCCATTATTAGCCCTGTTTAAATTCCTATGTTTTCTTTGTATTATTAGCAGCCATTTCTTGAACTTTTGACATGAATTTCTTGAATGATTTCATCGTCATCTACCAGATCTGAAAGAGGGAAGAATGTATAACTATGCCCATGTTTTGCCTGTCCTTGTTGGCCCGAGGCTGCTGATGATAAGGGAAAGATGTGCGGTAATGCTAGGGGTAGGCAGTGTATAGTGTAAGTCTAAATTTGGGCCTCATTGAAGATGGATCAAAGGGAGGGAGTGGTGTGGTAATTGAGCAGGATGGTGGACGAGGCCACACATGCTGTCTGTATTGCAAGACATAATCATAGGCTACATGTTGCGATGCATGCACAGCGATGTGGCAGGGTGGTAACACGCTCACCAAAAGACAATGGATGATGCCATGTGGATGAACTGAGGAGCGCTAATTCCTAGGATTCAAGATAATTGCGTCCAGGTGGTTGAAAGACGTCTATAGTCCTGGAATATTGTTAAGATTGGATACACTTATGTCCTCATGGTTATATCCTCCTCAGCACTCCTTCTAGTCCTTTGTAGAAAAAGGCTGTCACGGAAATCTCGAATTATGGAAGTCTCTTGAGTTCTACCCATGAGATACTTTAAGCATTTATACCCAGTTACTTCCATCTCTGTTTGCTATCCAAATGAGAAAATGTGAAATGCCAGAAGTGGTTGTGCCTGCTCGTGCCGTATGTGTGCCTGTGCTTAGAAGAAAGTAGAATTTATCTGACAGTGACGTTTATCTTTTTTTTTTTTTCACCTGTAACAGGACAGAGATCAGGACAGCGACACCTCTGCCCACCTGTCCACCTGTTTCCATGGCAACCACGGCAAGAACATCCTGCTGCGGGAAGGCAACAAGCAGGCGGAGAGACTAGCCAGTTATAACCAGGGCCTGGTAGTGGCCAACAAACCACTTAAACGGGGAAAACTTTTCCAGGTAAGGCTAACAATTGCCTTGAAAGACGTGGATTAAAGAATGTTTTTTCATCAGCAGTTGTCGGATAGCATCATTTTGCCAGTGTCAAACAACTTTTCACATTTTATCATCCTGGAGTAATTACATGATAAGCAATAGAAGTTGTCCATCTTCACAAATATGGTTTAGATTTTGGTTTGAATAATAATTGCAGTAATTTTGAGTCCATAAAATGATTGGCATATATGTCTCTCTTCTTACTGACAGTTCAGGGAAACTAAGGGTTTTCCTACACTTTGGCCACTTACAACATCTGAGAAGAACATTAATGTTGTATAGATCATTCTTATTGTGTAGCATTTTAAGGTGATGGGAACATTGTTTGTGTCACCAGTCTTTTGTTTTAATATGCTATTATATCTTTCGTGACGATATTTGTTTTGTGTTCAGGTTCGTCTTGGGAGATTAAGTCCTCACTGGAGTTCCTCTCTGATGATTGGCATCGTTGGCTTTCCCGTTGACAAGTTCACCTTTCCCACCTCAGCCATGGCCATCCGCAAGCCTTGCATCATCATACAGAGGGAGTCTGTCTTTGTCTCAGGCTATAAGGTATGTGCAAGCAGGGCCAGACTCTAGCACTGGATCTCCTGATTTAGCTACTCGTACCTTATCAAATGTGTTTCTAAAGGTGAGATAAGTTTGAAATGCAGGCTTTTTCTGGTTGATCCGGTGTATCCTCACATACAGATCAGTGTCTGTCTTGTGTGTGGAAATTAAATGACTTGTCACTCAAAGCAAACAAATAAACCAACAGTGACCATAAACCAAAGTAAATCTGAAAACAAACATTAAAGATACTTGAGACTCAGTGGACTGTGGTTGACAATAAAAGTTGAGCATCCAGACTCAAGACTGAGATTTTGTATTTTCTTTGAGGAAGGCTGCTATAATTACCCCCAAGCGTTTCATATAGTTTGTGCCCGCAGAAATGATTTAATACTAGTATAATGGTAAGTTTTCTTTTTATTATTCTTGAGAATGAATGAATTACAGGAATTTTTAGCTAAATGGTCATGATCTTTCCATAGGCTTGGTCTTATGAAAGCAGGTAGAATATCCAGTTTATGTCATGTACTTTTCATGTGCCAGGTACGAGACCACTATGGCCCCAACCTGGACACCCTGGGAGAGCACAGTCGGGTAGGTGTGTTGGTAGACGAAGAGTCCTGTCTCCATCTGTTGGTGAATGGCATTGACTACGGCATTGCTGCCCGAGATGTTCCCTATCCCTGCTGGCCATTGGTGGATGTGTACGGGCAATGTGAGCAGGTAAGGATCAAACACTCTGTAGATATGATCACGCTCATTCAACAATTATCTAGGTAAATATTTTTTTTTCAGATTTCAAATTATAATGCTAACCACAGCCAATAGCAATAACTGATAAAGACTGGGCATGATGATGGACTAGACTTCAGTTTAGGTTGGGTTACTTTGAGAAAACTGGAAATGAAGTTTGGTATGAAGTAACTTTAACAAACTGATGACATCAGAGAGCAGAGTTCACCAATATCTTGAGAAATCTCATCAACCCAATACCTCGGCCTTGCGCCGACCGTAAGTTTCTCTCACTTCCTGGCTTGACCCTGGTCCGGTGGATTGGAAATTTACGACTAAAACTCTTCAGTATGAGTGACCGACCCATAACCTATTGAACCTGGATGCCCTGCAAATAATAACAGCGGCGAGTAGAGTTAATGCTTTAATGATGTAGGAAAACACCTGACATACTTCTGCGTTGGGTTTTTCCCCAAAATCTTGTGTTCTGCTGTTGAGAAAGCTCCATTTGCTGGAACTCTCTGTAATGCCAGTAGTACAGCTCAGTTATCAGTGTCAATGAATTTCTCAGGTCAATCCAGCTGATTAGCAGGCCTTGAAAGAAATATGGCACACCAGAGCATATCTATAGTAAGAATGTGAATAACTGAATTGTAATGCTTAGAGTACTGTGAGCTCTCAGATTTAGGGATTAAAGTAGAGTTTAAAACACTGAACTCTCGGATAATACCAAAAAATCTGTTTTAGAAAAACAACGTTAGGCCTGTGTGTTATAGCACAATCATAATGTTTACTAATGAAAAATATGACATAAAGTGCCTTGATGGAGAGAAGTAATAAAGTAAGAAGAGTGTTTGATAATTATCAATGCTATTCTTGGCATAAAAAAGTGGGAAAAGAAAGAACAGAACAAAATAAAACATACACAGGGAACAAAAGCAGATTATGAATTATTGGATTCCAGACCCATATAATCGTAACATAAAGATCTACGCATAATAATGTAAGTTGTGCACAATGAAACAGAATTATTGCCTTTCCTACCTTGAATACAAACTCAACCTTGGAGATCAACGTTTGATGAAAGTATGGTGTCTGTTATATTGACTTTCTGTCAGAATCAGTTTTTATTCCAAAAAAATGAATAGTAGCACTCCCATCATTGTCGAACACGATCTGATCCCTAGGCAAGCCCTTTTTGGGAACAAAATCAGAAGAATGAGCCCTTCAGCTTAGCAAAGTTACCGTTTTCTGGCGTAAATGCAAAATTGACAAATCGTCATTGTTTTTCCACCCTGGTCTACTGAAGATTTGAACAAAAGGTTCGATTGGCATCACCTTTGACCTGCCTGCCGTTCGCTTAATGTCATCTTTAATGGGAACTTTCATGAAATTTTGAATTTTGGAGGGGCACTAGCACCTGTTGCGGAATTACTGGCCCTGTGAGCACTGACACAGTTTCTGCGGAGTAATCTGTGTTCGTATCACTAGATCTTGATGCACTTGAGCTCAGACTTAGGTTACTCACTTGCTCCTCTGTGGCCAATAAGCGGGCATCAAATTTTTGAATTACTGACACCAGGTCTGGAGCGTCACTCTGCGGCATGCTCGTATGAAAATCTGAAGTTTTAGTCCAAAAACAATATGATAAACAACTTGCATTTCACACAGTAGTCGCCGTTGACTGTCCCATGAATTTACACATGGCGGAAGACACATATGCATTCATACACATGTGCGTGAATGCCTAGATAAATTAGTTTTCATGACACACGATGTAACTATACATCAGCTGTTGATATTAACAAACTTTATTGAAAGATCAAACTGAGTAAAAGCTTTGAAAGAAATTCACATATGTGAGCTTACTTATACAGAGGACATGAATACCTGGAAATTGTAGTGCAAATTGTAACGTCAGGTGCAATTATGGGTCAGATGAGTGTTTTTTTATAGTTAAAGATTAAGTTTAAGATTTAATCATCTTCATCAAGTAATCCCTCTGTAATTTCTTTAAGGATCCACGCCCAGGAATCTTAAATTCTTAAATGTAGTTTTTAAAGTTCTTTGCAGAAATATAGTACGATATAATGCAATAGAAAACAATAATTCATGTGAAGACTCAAGGAGAGAGAAACAGAGAGAGAGAGTGAGAGAGAAAACATATCTTACCATGCTGGTTGCTGTGTCTGTATGTCATAGGTCTCCATTCTGCCTGAAGACTTTGAGAGTTTGGCAGCCACCGGGTTCAAAGAGGAATGTGAGAAAGCTGACCTGGAGAACAGTAAGTTTGTCACTCCTTCACTCAGTCTGTTGTGTCCCAGAGTCAAAGACTGAACATCTTGGTTGAGAGTAAGGTCTCTGTGGAGCAGGCAAAAAACTGTGTATTCAATTTGATCCTAGATTTTCCCTTGTTCCGCTTTGACAGCTCATGGTCCGAAGGTCATTGGAGCGCCACTGATGATGCTTAGTTTGACAAATCTGCTGTATTTAGATAAAACTCATCCGAATATTTTCATTTATTGTATGAACAGGCATTGGAATTTCTATATTTTATCATTATTTCAATCTGGTGCTAGATTTTTACCCTATTTAGCTTAGACAGTCTTTTAATTATTTTCCCCTTTAAATCTGTAACTAAGTTTTATAATAGCAATGTTTTACAATTTTCTGTGCAAGATTTTGTCTTCTTCAGGTTAGCCATATGTCATTTAATTTCTTTTGGAAATAATCATCAAAATAACCATGTTTTTTTTCTGGGTTCATCAGTAAGTTCAAAATGTAAGTGTGGAAATCAATGCCTGTACAAAATTGATTGAACTTAACAATGTTCAATAGTCAATCTGAAGGAATGGTTTTTAAAAAATTCTGAAGGAATAGCTTAAAAAAAAAAAAAAAATGAAGAAATACATGATGGTTTCCACATTTTCATTCTGACAAAAAATGAAATGTTTTATATGCCAGACTTCAGAGAGGCTTATTTTATTTTTGAATATATGCAGAAGGTAAAGAGAAGTCCAGCAATGCCATCGACAACCATAATGTTGCCATCCGCAATTGTGAATATCTCAACATTTGTAATCGACTGAAGATCTCGCTGGGCTTGCCAGGTAAGCAAAGTTGACATGTGCCAGTTAAGATGGAACAGATTTGAAAATGTTTGATTTTAAGGACAGGTCTGTTTGATGGCTGAGCATGTGAAGAATACAGGGATAGCTGGTGAGCTTAGGCTTGTTACACTGTCAGAAGGAAAGACCAATACTGAATTTGTCATGCATATTCTCCTAAGCAAATCATGTAAATAATGATCCTAAAAATATTTTATGTGAGTAATGATTGAAGTTTGAAATATGTAGGTATTCAATTTCTGGACTGATTTAGGAATGTCCACACAAGTGGTTGTTTTGGTCATGGCAGAAGGGATTATTTTGTCAGTGACATCAGTGGTTGTTGTTGTTGTGTGACGGATATGATGACATCTATCTTGTCCTTGATTAGAAAAGGCTTCTTGATATCTTATAGATGGTTACTTTGAGGGCCAGAGCCTGTGTTTCTGTACAGCCTGTCATAAAGCCAGGGGAGATGATCCACAGCTGTGTCGCGGTGACCCACCCAAAGATTTCGCCCTGCCCTTTGGATGGGCCAGATATGTTCTCAGGTATGATTCGATACAGGTGTTTTGTTTTGAAACCATTCAGGTAGCTTTTCTTGCCAAAGCTTTCAGATATGTTCTCAGGTAAGATTTGATGCAGTTGTTTTATTCTGAAACTATCCAAGGTAACTTTTCTTGCCAAGGCTTTCAGAGGTTCAAAATAACATTTTCATCAAGAAAAGTTAAAATTAAAGTAGTAAATGTTGCTGCATCTCTTTCCTTGTCTTGTGTCATATGTAAGGAAACTAATTATCATACCAACTATGTGCAAACTGCATGGAGGTAGGAAAGATAATGATGCACTCAGGAAACAGCAAGCACTATATTCAGAATCAATGTTGGAATTGTGCTTGAGTAATATTAAACTGCAAATCTGAAGTTTGGGAAAACAAAGTTGTAAAAGAGGAGGCAGAATGTAGACTTGTAGTTTTTCAAACTTGTTGATTCAAGTTAACTCTTTAAGGCTCAAGTTTGTTTCCTCTGTTTGCCAGATTTTTTTCTGTTTTTTCTGGATGATAGGAAATAAGAGAATTATATGTGATATTCTAAAGTCCTCATTCTGATGATACTGTCGTTCAAAACATATAGGTTCATACATTAGATCGAAGGAAATTGGATGGACGTGAGGAAACCAATTCCAAAACAACAACAAGCAGCAACAAAAACAGTATATAAAATTATCAACTCACCCCTTTTTGAACAATCTATTTATAATCTAAATCTAGTTTGATAAGTCCGCTATGTAAATCACTGTCACTACTCAAACTGCTTTCATCACTAGATCTAGATTTATCTGAGAGTCTATAACTACGTCTTTTCTCCTCTTCAGTTTCTTGAAACAACTGAGATGCTTCAGAATGCATTAGTAAATGTTGTTTTGGTTTCTCAGCCATCATGGGTTCACGCCCTCACAGAAAAATATAGATCTAAACAAATCCAGAACACAACGCAAAAGTAACGGAAATGTCTAGGAATCCAACATTGAAAACTCGCTCTTATCACTGCTCTAGAATATGAAAAACTTGGATTGGAAATGATGTTAAGAGAAACACAAAATTCCAGGTTGGAAACAACAAATCTATTGTAATAATCACCGGACGCTGAAACCAAGAAGTTGCACAAAAAATATGTCAGAAACTGGACTTCAGTGCAATTTTCTGTTTATTTCAAAGTAGGAAATGAAATTTTGTAGTTGTTCACA
>JBCEWB010317447.1:0-21966 GCA_039654565.1 Peronia peronii | reverse complement strand
TGGTTGGTTGGTTGGTTGGTTGGTTGGTTGGTTGGTTGGTTGGTTGGTTGGTTGGTTGGTTGGTTGGTTGGTGGATGGATGGATGGATGGATGGATGGATGGATTGAGGGATGGATGGATGGATGGATGGACGGACGGACTGATGGACGGACAGGATGAATGGATGAGTGGCTGGGTGGATGGATGGACGAACGAACGGACGGACGGACGGATGGATGTGCGCCTAAATCAACAGGTTTTGAGAAAGAAAACGAGAGAATCAGTTCCGAACCAGCTGCAACTTGCACCGTGTAGCACTGCATTGCAAAATACAAGGTTTCACTACAAGAACAAAAACGGCGAACAAACAAAGAGACAAAGCTGCTTTTTTTTTTTACCGCGATATGAGGCAAGGACGTGTATAAGTTTTGCTATGCATTGATACTACTGACAAGGTGACATTTGTTCCGAACAAGATGGCATCTTTTATCTGCAAAAGAGATCGGACATGTTATCCAGATGAGAGCATTTTATTCCTAAGATTAAAAAAGAAAGAATAACTATGTATCCTTTAGGGCAGGAAAATGCATTTTCGTGTATTATTGAGCCGTTCAACCTCCTTCTTCACAAAGGCAGCTGGGGGATGAATGGGCGGCCAGCATTGTGTTTGGTTGGTTCTGCGGGCCACAAAAGCTAAACATATCGATCCTAACCCAGATACTCGTGCAGTCACAAGTACACGATCGTGCCCGGCGATGCTTGTCCTGAACTAATAGACGAAAGGGCAGAGTGTGACGGGCATATTGGGTATAATTGGTAACTCTTGTAACCGCGCCACGACCAGCAGCGCTGAAAAACTTGCGCGCACACGGCCTCAGAAATAAACAACCTCTTGACCTTCAACTCTGTCGGCGCTGGCATTCTTGACCGTTGCACTTCAGATCGGCTCTGCTTGGTTTTCCACCCTTTTTCTTTTTTATAAAAAATTCTTATGGCTTTTTTATTAACCCTCTGTTTTCTGTTCTTCACAACTCCCCTTCTCCTTTTCTTTTTGCTCATAACACTTTCCTTGCCAAGACGTTAAGATGCCTTCAGATACGGTCTATAAATTTCAGGTAGAAACACCATACATTGTACTTAAGGAGAGTTATAACAATTAACCATGAAAGATAGAAATATAACAGTTTTTGAAAGGGATAGTTTCATGTCTATATGCGTATTTGTAAATTTACCAGCGTTTTGTTTCGCCCTCGGCATGCCATGTGTTAATCTGGATTATCATACCACCTTTTTTGCTTTTCAGTAACTCTTTGTTTCCAATCCTTCACAACTCCACCCGTCCTCCTTTTCTTTTTGCTCTTAATCTGGATCTTTCACAGCCCCCCCCCCCCCACCCCCTGCCACCACTCCCATTCCTCACCTCACTCCTTGCCCTTTTTTTCTCATAATCTGTACCAATGTACTTTGGGAAAACGCCTTTTCTCTGAAAACCCTGTCTTCAGAAAGTCGAGATCCGTTTTGTGACCTCGGAATTAGACCTCATAGATTGAAGACCCCAGAAGGGAAAAGTTCCACACCAGACAAAATGGCTTCAGGAGACTTTTGATTTGGGGTTAGATTTAGGTTAGTAGAGTTGGAGTAGGATTAGAGTTAAGGTAATTGCAAGAGTAAGAGGGAGAGACAGGGTTTATTCAGGTACCCCGGAACATTTAATGAGCCATTTTTTCAGCCAGCTAGGTAACTTCCCTTTGCCAAGTACAAGAGGTGTAGGACAAGCATTGCAAAGAAGGAAAAAAATCACCTTTTCTCTTGTTATTTGAAACATATGATGCAAAAAATTATGAAAAATTTATTACAATAGGAAAAAAAACAACATTTTCATCATATGGTGAATTTTTCAGAATTTTCTGTTTCTTATATATCACATAACAAGCGAAAAAGTGATTTTTTCCTTCTTTACAATGTTTGTGTTATACCCCTTGTACTTGGCAAAGGGAAGTAATTTCGCTAACGGTCAAAATGGCTCATTACAATGTTAAGACCAGACTGTTCCCAGTAAATCATTGAAACTATTTTGACTACCTGATAGCAATAGATCATTGAAACTATTTTGACTACCTGATAGCAATAGATCATTGGGACTATTTTGACGATCTGATAGCAATAACGTGGTCCTAATGTTCTAATGAAAAATGCACTTGCTAAAGTAGATTGTCATTTAGCGTCCTGAAAAATTCTTCCTTCTTGTTCCCATCCCTTTTCATCAACTGATGCTTTGATGATGAAGCCACTAATGTCCTCTAACCCTCTCTGTCTTCCGCTGTGAGCGCTCTTGAGAATCAGCAAAACTCACTCTTGATCATCCATGGACCATGTCTTCCCATCTCTGGTTCTGTCTTCCTCCCCTGTGGCTGCCTCTCTCTGTGCCTTGTAGGGTACTTTTAGCAAGACCTGATGACAGGGACACAGAATAGTGCCATTGCTGTTTTCGTTTCTTTACTAATATGAGGACAATGATGTTGTGAGAGGTCCGCTTATTTCGTGAATCCTGTCGTGGACTCTTCATCTGTTACATGGTCTCTCTAGCTTGTGTCAAATTAGAACTACACGACTGATGAGGAAGACCAGAGCAACGGGTCAGATCCTTGCTCGCTCATTTTATGATCATGACTCAGCCCGCCCGCGAGATCGCTCGAAGGTCCGAAGCGAGGTGATGACCTGCCCCTAGCGACGGGGCACGGAGTGAATGAGGTGAGGTGACCGACCAATCAACGGCGCGCTTCGGTTTTGTCAGCGGTGGGGATTTCCCCAAATAAGACCGTAAGGCCGAAAACAGACTGGGTCCGTCCGATTAGCAGCCACCCAAAGATAGGCTACTGTCGGAGGAAAAAAACGATACATATGAATCCGCCAAGCTGTCGCCTTCCGGTGGCATTTTTATGTATGATGAACTAAAAAAAAAAAAAAATTAAAACTTCTTTATAGGCAATAAATCGCAAAATCCTCTCGTCCGTACTGAAGTTTTGGTCGCTGATTTCAAATCTGTTATCAAAAATAACATTTGATTTTTTTTTAAAGGGGGGGGGGGGGGATTGCAATTGCACGCCTTGCCTGGGCCATTTTGAGACACGGGAGCGAAGTTCGTCCGAAAAATGGAACATGTCGCACTTCAATCCAACTGACCTCTGCTCGTCGGCGATAGTCGGGGGGTGACTATAATCACAACGTCCGTTTTGTCTGTATTTTCCTTCATGCACCACTTCAATCCGTGACTTTATGGCCGCTTTTTGTCGGATTATCGGACCAGTATGTTTTCGGCCTAACGCGGAGGAGACACACTGGATGGCTACGAGGTTAGGGAACAGGAAACCGCTCTTTTTTGCCCCAAGTAAAATGGTTGGCTTTATTAATTTATTATTTTTCAAGGAAAATCATTAGCTTTTTTTTTGATATATACCGGTACCTTTCTTTTTAAGTAACACTTTTTTGTTTTAAAAAATTGTTGGCCCATTCCTTTTTCTTTTTTCTTTATCTTTCTTTCTTTTCTTTTTCTTTTCTACAACAAACCGCTGAGATAACCTTCACGCTGGAGGTTGAAAAGCGAAATAAATACCGAGAACTAAATAAGGAGGACGAACGACTAAACTGTGAAAAAGAAAAAAAAATAATAATAAAGGACATCGTGTTTAAGCGCTGGTGTCACAAAAGAGGGTGCTCATAACTCGTTATGTTACGTCTTTCAACCTCCTCCGGGTGATTATTTCGACGGGCTGCAAAAGATGGTGCTGCATTTTCCCCAGTTACTTATCGTGATGCAGGTTTGTTTTTTTCATAAGCCTTTCAATCCAAAGAAAGTAGGATTATCTCGGCGTTTTAGAAGTTGCCAATTTTTGCTGAGAAATTTTGTGGGTAGAAATTTGGAATTTGGAAATTTTGCCCGGACAGCGGCACGCAGCCTACTCTTTCATCAATTTTGAACTGCCAAGAGTTCTTTAATGTGCGTAACGTACACACGGGACCTCCGAAATATATTCGCCCTTATTCGAGAAGGTTAGACGTCAGGCTTCCTTATACAGCTTTTTGATCTTCGTGTCCTTCCATCCCCCGATGCAGGATCCGCGAGTCGATCCCGGCCTGTTTTCTCCGTGACCAGACGCCAAACCACTGAGCCACTGCGCCCCCCGTCGCGATGCAGCGCAAACAGTTTTGCTTTTTTATACTGAATGCCAGGCGATCCCAGTCAATAGAACTCACTACCAGTATCCCTGGAAATCCCATCGATCCATGTCCTTGCCCTTTGCTTCGGTGGTAAGTTTGCCGAAGACATACCAGCATTCTATGGGCTTCCTCACTTCTTGATTTGGCCCTGTTACAGTGGGTAGGAAATTTATGACTGAAACCTTCGCTGTGAGCCTATTGAACCCAGATACTCTCCAGGTGACAGTAGTGGACTTCTTCTTCAAGTGCCAGGTCTGGAGCAGATATCGACGACCATGGCTTGCCAGACCCTTCTGTTGTCAGTTCTCCTTATCATCTCAGTATTGCTCATTTCATTCTTGGTGACGTATCTGTTAAGGCTGTCAATATATTTCATTCATCGCCGTCCTTTGCTTCTCTTCCCTTGGATCTTTCCACATAGCATCTGTTTCTCTAGTCCATTCCTCCTGCAGATGTGTCCGAGGAGTTTCAGTTGTCTCTTTCTTATGGTCTTTATGAGGGATCTTTCATATCCTGCCATTGACATAACTTGTGGCCTGGGTAGTGTTAATGATTGAATGGCGTAGGAAACGCCTGACGGGTCGGGTCCACGTCGGGTTTTCAGAAAAATCTTGTGTTCTACTATTACTCTGCCATAAAGGTGATCATTTGCAGCTCACAACTAGTTCATTCTCAGTTCTCTGACGGCTGAAAGACAACGCTGTTGTTGTCAGGACGCCAGAATAATGCGTTTATTAGATCATCAAAACAAGCTGAAAGTTAACTCTTTCGATAGCAACATATAGTATTAATTTGTTCGGCTTTGGAGATTCGAGGGAGCGATTTGCTCACAGGATATGCTCATTATACTTTGCATTTGAATTTTTGCTCTGCAAATAACATTTTGCATTGCAACTTAACTCTCTCTGTAGCATCATAGCATTCTACATAGCAGCATAACATTCTACGTAGCAACATAACATTCAACATAGTAACAGCTACGTAGCATATGCTACATCCCAACATAATATCCCGCATAGCAACAAAATATTGTGTACAGCAAAATAACATTCTACATAGCAGTGTAACTTTCTACATAGTAACATAACATTCTATATTGCAACATAACAATGTGCATGGCAACAATGCATTCTACATAACAGTAAGGTATTCTGCATAGCATAATAACTGTATAGCAACACAACATAACTACCACAGCAACATGACATTCTCCATAGCAATAATAGCATTCTACATAGCAACTTGATATTCACCATAGCAGCATAACATACTCCACAGCAACACAGCATTCTAGATAGCAACAAATGATTAATCGTCAAATATTATCATGATGGCCGGAACTGTTATTTCATGAACATCATTGTCACTAGAGAAACTTGACTCTAGTAGCTCTACAGCACTTTCTTTTAACATTAATAGCGTTAGAAGGGTTAAGCTGCTGAAATCCACCATCATAAACTAAACAAAAATAAAGTGCAGTATTATTTATTCTTTGACTTGAAAATCCTGGTGAAATACGCACTGTTATTCCATGCGATATTCAAAGAAGTAAACACCATGTTTTCATTGCATGCTTGGGACAATGCCAGTTCTATAGAGTCCTCTTTCAGCAGTTGTTGTTGTTGTTATTGTTATTGTTGTTGTTGTTGTTATTATTGTTGTTGTTGTTTTCATGTTTGTCCCATTAGTTGATGCACTACCGGTGCGGAAATCACTCCTCTATGTGCACTTTTTTTTTTAACCTGTTGCTTTTCATTACCTTTTTTGTTCCAGTCCTTCATAGCCTCCCTCCCCTTCCTCCTCCCTTTCTTTCCTCTCTCACTGTAGCCCTGGTGTCACAGAAAAGTGATATTGCATTTTTGTCAACTTTTTATCGCTATCGAGAGCAAACTGTTTTGCTTGCTCTCACCCATACACCTTCTCTCTCTTAAAATAAATGTCATACAATCCCGGTCAAGTACTCTGTCTCCCCCGCTGGGGTCCGGGGTTTATAAGTAGGTTCTCTGCTCCCACCTGCAGGCGGTGTAAGCCCGCCATCAGTGGGATGTCTGTCATAGAGTGCCATCATCGACCTTCCAAGGGAGACATCTCTTCTCTCTCTCCTTGCTCTTGTCTTCTGTCCCGCTTTCTTTCCTCTCTTCTTCTTGACGTGTAAACGCATCTTACCGTGTTTGACACAATACAGCCGTAATCGTTGTGATGTGTCGTTAAACCCCAACACAACAACAACAAGTACCCGGTCATGCAGATGAACATTTGCAGGTCACCAAATAGTTTCCCCTCAGTTTTCCGACACCTGAAAGACAAAAGCAAAAGTTCTCAAAACTGCAGTGCAATGTGTTTATTGGATCACAAGAACGAGCTGAAAGCTAGGTCTCTGGATATTAGTATATGGTATTTGTTTACTTTTGGAGATTCGAGAGGACGATTGCTCAGAGGATATGCTCATTATACTTGCCATCTGAATTTTTGCTCTCCAACTAACATTCTGCGTAGCAAACTAACATTCCGCAAAGCAAACTAACATTCTGCATAGCAACCTAGCATACTACAGAGCATAGCAACATAACATTCCGCATAGCAAACTAACATTCTGCGTAGCAATCTAGCATTCTACAGAGCATAGCAACATAACATTATGCATAGCAAACTAACATTCTGCATAGCAACCTAGCATTCTACACAGCATAGCAAACTAACATTCCGCAGAGCAAACTAACATTCTGCATGGCAGCCTAGCATTCTACACAGCATAGCGACACAACAATGAGCATAGCAAACTAACATTCAGCATAGCAACCTAGCATTCTACAGAGCATAGCAGCATAACAATGGGAATAGCAAACTAATATTCTGCATAGTAACCTAGCATTCTACAGAGCATAGCAACATAACATTCTGCATAGCAAACTGACATTCTGTATAGCAACCTAACATTCTACAGAGCATAGCAACATAACAATGGGCATAGCAAACTAACATTCTGCATAGCAACCTAGCATTCTACAGAGCATAGCAACATGACATTCTGCATAGCAAACTAACATTCTGCATAGCAACCTAGCATTCTACAGAGCATAGCAACATGACATTCTGCATAGCAAACTAACATTCTGCATAGCAACCTAACATTCTACAGAGCATAGCAACACAACAATGGGCATAGCAAACTAACATTCTGCATAGCAACCTAGCATTCTACAGAGCATAGCAACATAACATTCTGCAATAGCAAACCAACATTTTGCATAGCAACCTAACATTCTATAGAGCATAGCAAACTAACACTCTGCATAGCAAACTAATGTTCTGCATAGCAACCTAACATTCTACAGAGCATAGCAAACTAACACTCTGCATAGCAAACTAACATTCTGCATAGCAACCTAACATTCTACAGAGCATAGCAACATAACATTCTGCATAGCAAACTAACATTCTGCATAGCAACCTAACATTCTACAGAGCATAGCAACATAACATTCTGCATAGCAAACTAACATTCTGCATAGCAACCTAACATTCTACAGAGCATAGCAAATAACATTCTGCATAGCAAACTGACATTCTGCATAGCAACCTAATATTCTATAGAGCATAGCAGCATAACATTCTGCATAGCAACCTAGCATTCTACATAGCAACACAACATTCTATATAACAACAAATGATTATCCATCACGTCATGTTATCATTTAGAGCTAAAATTGTCGTTTCTTGAACATCAATAATTGTCACGATAGAAACATTGGCTCCAGCATTCTCTTTCAACTCGGATAGGGTTAGGAGATTGAGGATATTATGTAATCCAACAATATAAACAAAAATAAAGTGAAGTATTGTTTATTCTGTTCCTTGAGAGTCCTGATAGAACCTTCATTGGTTGGCATGCAATATTCAAGGAAGTAAAAACCATGTTTTCACTGCATACTTGCCACAATGTCAATTTTTAGAATCCTCTTTTTACTTTTTGGGTTTTGTTGTTGTTGTTGTTGTTGTTGTTGTTGTTTTCATATTTGTCCCCTTTAGTTGATGCGTTACCCGGTGCGGACATCACTCTCACTGTGCAAATTGTATTTTTTTTACCAGTTACTTTTCATTGACTCTCAGTTCCAGTTCTTCATAGTTCCACCTCCTCCCCCCTCCCTCCCTCCCACTGTAGCCCAAGTTTCACAAAAGATGGTACTGCATTTTTTTTCTTAACTGTTTATCTCTATCGAGAGCGGTCTGTTTTGCTTGTTCCCCCCCCCCCCCCACCCCCTTTCTTCTCTCTTCGTCTTTAACCCTTTGACGGCCGGGCACATATCTGTTAGAAGATTTGGATATCATTTCAAACTCCTAGACTTTGAGATTCGACCTTTGAATAGTGAAACAGGAAACACTCAGTAACGTTCAGGATGTTGACCTTTAAACTGCTGTCAAAGACATCAATTGCAATGTAGGAGGGATAGCAAAATGAATCTTCAAATTAATTTTGGCAGTGAAAGGGTTAAAATGAATGTCAGGCGATCCCAGTCAGTTACTCTGCCATACAGGTAAGCATTTGCAGCTCACCAAATAGTTTACTTTCAGTTCTCTGACGGCTGAAAGACAAAGCTGTTGTTCTCACGACCGCAATGCACTGCGTTTATCAAATTGCCAAAACGACCTGAAAATTGATACGTGCACCGACAAATATTTGCTAAAAGAGTGAAGATGTTGAAATCCAATAACATAACAAGTAAAAAATGTTGAAAACCGACATACAACAAAACAATCAAAAGAAAAAAAATAGAGCATTTTTATTTTTGTAAGTTAACTCTATCCATGCCGAGCTACCCCCGCGAGGCCCGGGTATACAAGTAGGTCCTTTGCCCGCCATAGGTGGGATGTCTCCCATGGAATGCTATCCTCGACGTTCCAGGGGTGACATCTCTTCTCTCTTTGCTCCTGTCTTCTGTCCCGCTCTCTTTCCTCTCTTCTTCTTGACGTGTAAACGTATCTTAGCGTATTTGGCACAATATAGCCGTGATCGTGCTAATGTCCCGTTAAACCCCAACACAAACAAATAAAAAGAACAATCCATGCCAAGCTGAAAAACCTGATCAGATCTGAGTGGGCGGATAAAGGCGCTAAGGCTAAGACATTTTGGGTTGAGTGTTTACGCGCTCAATCAAACAGTGAAAAATAACTGTTAACAAAGGAATATTTGTGGCACCAGTTGTTGTTCTGTTTGTGCGGACAGAAGTCATGAAAATGGGCTTTCTGATTAGTTGCTGGCAACGAAAGTGTTGAGGGACTGCTGAAAGGTATAGTCCTTTACCACTTCATATTCCAGGGAATAAACATCATATTTTCACTGTACATTTGTGGTCGGTAATGCTAGATTCAGTGACTCCTTTTTCGTTCTTCTTCTTCTTCATCTTCTTCTTCTTCTTCTTCTTTTTTTTTCTTCTTCTTCTTCATCTTCTTCCTCTTCTTCTTCTTCTTCTTTTTTTTCTTCTTCTTCTTCCTCTTCTTCTTCTTCATCTTCTTCTTCTTCTTCTTCATCTTCTTCTTCTTCTTCATCTTCTTCTTCTTCATCTTCTTCTTCATCTTCTTCTTCTTCTTCTTCTTCTTCTTCTTCTTCTTCTTCTTCTTCTTCTTCTTCTTCTTCTTCCTCTTCTTCTTCTTCTTCTTCATCTTCTTCTTCCTCTTCTTCTTCTCCTTCATCTTCTTCTTCCTCTTCTTCTTCTTCTTCTTCATCTTCTTCTTCCTCTTCTTCTTTTTCTTCTTCTTCATCTTCTTCTTCCTCTTCTTCTTCTTCTTCTTCATCTTCTTCCTCTTCTTCTTCATCCTCTTCTTCTTCTTCTTCTTCTTCTCCTTCTTCTTCTTCTTCTTCCTCTTCTTCTTCTTCATCTTCTTCTTCTTCTTCTTCTTCTTCTCCATCTTCTTCTTCATCTTCTTCTTCATCTTCTTCTTCTTCTTCATCTTCTTCTTCATCTTCTTCTTCTTCTTCTTCATGTTCTTCTTCTTTTTCTCCTCCTTCTTCTTCTTCTTCTTCTCCTTCTTCTTCTTCTTCATCTTCTTCCTATTCTTCTTCTTCCTCTTCTTCTTCTTCTTCTCCTTCTTCTTCTTCTTCTTCTTCTTCTTCTTCTTCTTCTTCTTCTTCTTCTTCTTCTTCTTCTTCTTCATCTTCTTCTTCTTCCTCTTCTTCTTCTTCTTCCTCTTCTTCTTCTTCCTCTTCTTCTTCGTTAATTTATATTCGTCCATTAGTTGATGCACTGACTGAAAAAATTACTCCCATACTGCAATTTACCTGTTCTCAAGAGCGCTAGTTCTTGGGCTAGTTTCTGTATCATTAGCGAGAGGTAAACACTTTAGCATTTGAGACATGATCACAGTGTAGAAGACTTTCGGAGATGGTGTGAAGTCCCACAGATCAATCGCTCATCTTAGCCATTCATCCCACATGTTTGTTTGTGAGTGAGAACACACACGCACAGTTTGAGATAGGCTTTAGAACTGAGGACTGGTTTGCTAGGCATTAGTATTATATATTTGGGTCTAACCTTAACACATTGGGTCCCTATATGTTCAGTATCTTGTCTACCAATTTACATGTACATTCATTGATAGATATACATGTTGAAGTATCTAATATAGGTATTAATAATGATAGATGGCAGTTATATGGCACTTATTCCAGAATAATATAAGCTTTAATTACGTTATGATCACGTTTGAAGAGACACTTGCTAAGAAGCCCGAGACAAAGAGAATGGTAAGAAAAGCTACAGCCCAGGCAGACAGACCAGCGTCAGACTTCACCTGTGACTTCTGCTACAGAGATTGTCACTCCCGCATCGGACTGGCCAGCCACACCAGACGTTGTACTTGAAAAAACGCCCAGAGTGTAACTCCATAGTCTTTCGAGACTGAAGGATGCCCACCTATCACGTTATAGTCTATTATTACCCTGACAGACTCAGTGGATACACCCATTTACATTCTCGGCTTCCTGGGAAGCACACAGAATGGCTTCCTATTAGCCAACACAAATTCTAATCAATTAACGGGAGTATCCATTTTAATCTGTCAGGAAATGTTAGTAAATTGTTGTTTCCAAGGACAAAATGTTAGGCTTCATCAGGAATTGAACCCAGGAACTTCTGATTCAGAGTCCAACAGCTCAGCCTTTAGATCATCACTATAGAATTTGTTAGTAAAAGACATAATAATTATTACCTTTGCAGAGACTGTATTTTATTACCAGATAAAATGACTCCTTGTAAACCATGGGGTTGATATACCGTATCCTGCTACTAAATTTGTAGTCTTCCTAGTAAAATAAGTAACACTACAGAGACACCTGGTAGAGGGTTAATACTTTCAGGTGAATTGAAGTCTTGTAACAGTTTTCCTGAAAAGTAGTTTTCAGTAACCTTCAACATGCCGGCATTGAGTGAGAATTACTACAGAGAATACTCGACTGATTCTGACCCCCCCGGGCCCCCGTAAGGGGGCCCGGGGTATATAAGTCAGTTCTTTGCTCCCACCTGCAGGCGGTGAAAGCCCGCCATTGGTAGGATGTCTCCCATGGAATGCCATCCTCAACGGTCCAGGGCTGACATCTCTTCTCTCTCTCCTTGCTTCTGTCTTCTGTCCTCTCTTCTTCTTGACGTGTCAACATACCTTACCGTGTTTGGCACAATATAGCCGTAATCGTGTTGATGTACCGTTAAACCCCAACCCCAACACCACACAACAAAACAACAAACTGATTCTGAACAATGTTTAAATGCATTTCAGATATCACCGATCAAGGATACATTTTAATCTTAAAAATTGAACATTTTCATAGTGTATCTTTTTTTTTTTTTTTTTTTCAGGGCCCTCCACAAATGACCATATTACATTTGTTTTTGCTCTACCATAATGGCACCCCGCATTTTTAAACACTTTTTGAACATTGAGAACATCTGTGGCACAAGTTATATGATATATCTCGCGGCCAGTCGAAATGAGACGTAAGTCACTGGGTTAGAACCGAGAAATCGAGCTTGGAATGTGATGAGGGGGGTCAGATATCGATTTTTTTTTTTTTACTGCAGAAATCGAAAGTGCATTCATTTCTGAACAAGACAGTATCGGTCTTACCCTCGATTGATAAACATTACATTATTAAAATCGGGGTTTTGTGAGGTTGATATGTAGATTTATGCGTTCTACCGTTCATTTAACTAGATTTTTTTCGTAATTTCGGTCATTGCTTTGGGGGGGAGGGGGAGGGGGTCCCCTTGTCTCTTTAAACTGCAGTATCTCTGGCTAGAATAAAGTTAGCTCAGAACTTGTTTTCACCATCTGAAAGGGTATGAAATAAGCTTTCATATGATACCAAGCTCCGAAATGGTGAAAAATCGACATACGTCTCATTTTGACTGGCTGCGAGACATATGTTCTGTTATTATGATTCCATTGAATTTGTACATAACTCTGCTCTGCCGTCTCTATTTATAATGACATTATCTACTAGCTCTCGTGCTTAGGAAGGCCGTGAGACATGAGATGCCATTTGCAGTTTGGCCTAACGCAGGCTCAGTTCTTTGTTGCTCTATCTCCACTTTTAGGTTTATTGTGGAACCTACTTGTTTCCCTTGGTCAAGAGTTGTTTCCCTTTGAGAAATGTCAATCATATGATTACTGTGATTATTTTATGTCAATCATCAACGTAGATCCTGTCAAAGATAGTAAGTTATCACATGTCATGTCCATGTCTGTGTCCATGTCCTGAAATGGTGTAATATTGATGTTCAGTATTATTATGATGATGTTTGTGGTCGATTGTAGATATGTCGAAACCATAATTGGTACATGTGTCAGTATCACCATGTCCGAATCTCAGTGCCATAAATAAGAGTTAATTGGTCAGCCATGAATTTCTGAGTGATCACTCTATGATTGGTAAATGCTCGATGATTCACAACATGCGAAATACAATAGGGCTATTTGGAGATGTAGGCCTATATGTCATATGAAAGAGGGGTAGTCGATCTACTATATAATGTAATTATTTCACCGATCACTTGCCCAAACAGGTTGATTTTGAAAATCATTTTGTCCTGTCTCCTATGTGCAGAACCAGGTGCTAGATATAAAACATCAGCTTTCTCAAAATGCGAAAAATGGAGACAGAGCAACAGAGAACTGAGCTCACTATAAGTCTGCCTGATGGAGGTGTAACCGATATGATTTGCTTGTTCTCCACAGGTAGTTTTTGGCACAGGAGACACACTGCAAGCAGTGACTGTTACGTCCAACATGGGATTTGTGAGAGCTGCCAGTGGACAGGTTGGTTTGTAGTCAGATTTTGACTGATTTGCTTGACAACGAGCCATGTTGACTGTCAGCAAATTACTCCCCTTTGCCCAATACAAGATGTATATCATCATTGTGAAGAATTAAAAAATAATCTTTCTTCTACTATTTGAATCATGAGTTATAAAAAAAAAATATGAAAAATTTATCATGTGGTGAAAATGCGTTTCTTATCATGATATTTGTTTTCATTTGATATTTATTTTCATTGTCATATTTGATATTTATTTTCATTTTCTTATTTGATATTTATTTTCATTGTCATATTCACTTTGTTATCCTGAGGAAGAGCCGATTAGGCTTGAAAATTTGGCAGTGACCATTAACATCAATATCAAGTTGTTTATATAATGTTTTGCTGTTTTTTAATTGTTTGGTTAGTCGCCGGTGAGACAGTCTTGTTATATTTTCATAAAATGATATTTATTTTCATAATTTTTGTTTGCTCCATAAGTTTCAAATAGTAGGAGCCAAAGCGATTTTTTCTTTCACTATAATGCTTGTTTTCTACCGCTTGTATTTGGCAAAGGAAACTAACTTAGCTGGCTGAAAAAATTACTCTTTGATAATTCCAGTGAGTATGACATCTTTTTTTTTTTTTTCTTAAGCCTTTCAATCCAAAGAAAGTAGGATTATCTCGGCGTTTTAGAAGTTGCCAATTTTTGATGAGAAATTTTGTGGGTAGAACTTTGGAATTTGGAAATTTTGCCCTGACAGCGACACGCAGCCTACTCTTTTATCGATTTTGAACTGCCAAGGGTTGTTTAACGTGCGTAACGTACACACGGGACCTCTCAAATATATTCGCCCTTATCCGAGAAGGCTAGACGTTGCGCTTCCCTACCCACTGGAAGCCAGGGGACCGTTGGGTCATTGAAAAAATACTTTTATTATTCAGAGGACATCCAGGTTGAAAAGACTAAATGTTTTAAGTCTGTCAGTCTTGGTGAAGAGTTTAGTCCTAAACATCTTGCTGACCCCATGTTTTTAGTGCGCTTCTTTCCAACGCCCGCTGGACTCCCATAGTTCAGCCATGAGAGTGGCTCTTTTGGGGACATGGCGGCAGCCAACAGTGAAATGAGGCGCGCGGGCTCTAGCTATACTATTATGTCTGTGGAAGGAACAGCCAGTGTTGTCCAAAGCAGTGGTTTGAATTAATAACTTCAGCAAACAAAACCTTTCCATTTTCTCTAATCCAGTGTGTAAAAAGTGGGCACATGTACTGCTTTTGCCTTGGTCTTCGTATAAAATGTGAGGAAGGATCTACACATCACTAGTAAACAAACAAATAAAACCTATATGAAGAGTCCAGTGGAACAACCAGAGAAGTCACGTTTTTGTGAAAAATCAGTTATTGCCCCGACGGTATAAAGCCACACGACTAAGATTTGTTAACCAGAACAATAATTTGGAAAAACCAAATAAGTTCTGCTAAAAAGAGAGTTTTTGAAAGGGTATACAGTGAAAAACTATAGACTTCTAAACTTTAATTTCTGTTTTTCTCCCTTTGTAGAAAATGTGGCATCTGGTTTTTCCACTGGAGTCTTCATATATATATATATACACACCTAAAATTAAATATAGGAAAAAAAGAGGGGGAAAATGTTAGGTTGCGTTTGTATTTTTTTATTTCCTCTTTCCAATCTGTGTTTTGCCACATTGCTGTTAAGCTCTGGATCCGCCCAAATTCATGACTAGAACCGTATGTGTTTGTTTATACTGGCCGTTCTCTGTTAAAATATCAGCGACGCCCACTCTCACAGAAATCTCATCTCTAGTCTACAGTTTTGTTCTGAAAGAAGCGTTTCCTGTAGGTGTTTATACATTATCATGTTATTGCTTACTGCGCTGGGGTTAAATGCAGTGTGAATGACGTTAGAAAATTATTTATATTGAGTATTCGTTCAGGTGAATTTCTTAGAAAAAAAAGTCCTCCATGTTTCTAGTTCGTTCGTTATTTACAGTAAGATGAACACGTCCAAGTGCAATTAATTTTGCACCTGCAGTATCAGTTGAAAACATAGTCTGTGGGTGAAATGAGTAGCCTATATATTTAAAAATATTTGTAAGTGATCTCTCTTGTATAAGGTGTGAGACTAGCATCTCACGTTTTATTCAAGGTATTTGCCACCTCTCTTATAGTCTTAATTAAAGGGTTTCCTGAGCTGTTAAAACTGGTCACTATTTGAAAAAACAAAGTTCTTCAAAAACACAGTAAATTTCACCCATGTGTAATAAATAAATATTGAGTTCCAGTGGGCCATTATTTCAGCCAGCTAAGCTAGGCTGCTTCTCTTCGCCAAGTGTAAAAGGTATAATTCAAGCATGGTAAAAGAAAAAAAAATAATCACTTTAGCTAATGTTACTTGAAACAGGAAGCAAAAAATTATGAAAAAAATTATCATGCGTGGAGAAAACTATTTGCATCTTGTGCCAAATTGTTCAGAGGTTTTTTTTGTGACCCATGGTGGTAGGTAAACTCCTCGGGTGGAGCGAGACAGGGGACGTGTCTTCAGAGGATGAGTGGGTTCTTTCATTAGATGTTTCGGCCTTTAACTTCCCGACATCTTCTAGAACCCCGGCCACAGCGGGGTCATGACTCCCGATGTCCGTCACCCACCCTTTTTTTTTTTCACCTCAGGGACTGTGGGTGGGATTTGAACCAGTGCTGTTTGGTTTTCAGTCCAGTACTCTTAACTGCTAAGCTACGTGTGCCACTGTTTTTATAGCATAATTTATTCTATAAAAAATGTTGGGGTTTTTTTTTGTTACCCATGTTTCAGATAACAAGAGAAAAAGTAATTTTTTTTCCTTCTTCACAATGCTTGTGTTATACTTCTTGCACTTAGCAAAGGAAAGCAATATGGCTGATGATCTATATAATGCCTCACTGAGGTTTTTATGTCTCTTTCCCCATATCTTATGTTTCCCATGTTTCTGAAACAGTCTTTCAAAACATTACATATAACTCCATCTAAGTCTAATGAATTATTGAATTTTATACGCACTCTATGCACCCATTTTGTATTCAATTTTCCGAAAGAAGTGAGCCTTTCTTGTCTGTATGTACGCACTAATCGAGGGCATTATAGAAATTCAGCTCTGCCATCAGGGATATACTTATCATGCTGGAGCAGTTTTTCGTGAGCTTCTCGTGTTCTGGTGTTATTCATGATATTTCAATCTCTGTCTATAAGCATTTCCATGTGAATGTGTGTTACTTATATGCTGTGTCTCAACTGTGAAAGGAATTTCCTTTAAAGAATGATAAATGTTGTTTTATCTTATCTTATCTTATCTTGGCTTGTATTGTATTGTCTTGTGTTGCCTTGTCTTATCTCGTCATGTCTTATCCACTCTGAGCTCATCTCATCTTGTCTTACCTGTGTTGCCTTGTCTCATCTTGTCTTGTCTTGTCTTATCTACTCTGATCTCATCTCATCTTGTCTTGTCTTGTCTTATCTACTCTGATCTCATCTCATCTTGTCTTATCTACCTGATCTCATCTCATCTTGTCTTATCTACCTGATCTCATCTCATCTTGTCTTGTCTTATGTACCTGATCTCATCTCATCTTGTCTTGTCTTGTCCACTCCGATCTCATCTCATCTTGTCTTGTCTACTCTGATCTCATCTCATCTTGTCTTATCTACTCTCATCTCATCTTGTCTTGTCTTGTCTTATCTACTCTGATCTCATCTCATCTTACTGGGGTTGCCTCGTCTTGTTTTGTCTTACCTATTCTGATCTGATCTGATCTTATCTTACCTGTGTTGCCTTGCCTGCCTTGCCGTGCCTACCTTGCCTCACCTCGCCTCATCAGGTCTCATCTTATCATATCTTATCTTACCTTATCTTGCCAAACTTGGCCTTGTCTTGTCTGATCTTATGTATTTTTTTGTGTTCCCCAGGGCGTTATGTTTCCAGTGTTTCTGCATTCAGCCAGAGCGCTGACAGAAGAAAAAGAGCCATCTGCAACAGCCCTTTGACGTATGCCCACGACAAGCTGTCTTGTGCCTTTACTGCTTGGTGCGATATCAACGAGTGATCTGAACGCATGCAACATACCTGTGATGTTTGAGCTGCACTTCCATGTTTTTTGTCATTTTCCTTATTGTCATGATCATTAATAGCTTAATTCAACATTGGCTGTTTTGAAGAAATGGACCAGAATGGTTTTTGTGCAAAGTTAGATTTAGAACTTGGTTTTTGACAGAAATAGATTTTGACTTATCAAGCTTGCTAAGACGATCATGCAGGACACTGTCAAGGGAGGGAGAAGAAGAGGCAGACAGAGGAAGAGATGGGATGACAACATCAGAGACTGGACAGGCCAGGGACTGCGAGACGCCCTGAGAAGGTCAGAGAACAGGGAGACGTTTGGTGAAGACATCATCTGCAGTGCCCCCATGAGCAGCACGGCTTAAGGGATAGGTGAAGTGAAGGCGTTTGGGCTTGAAAAATAGTATTAAATTAATGAACCCAAATAATGACTCTTACTTTGTATAGTGGATGTTACAGCTGACATTATAGACCATTTTTTTTTTTTTTTTCTTAGAGATGGCTCATATGATTGGGACGCTATATGAACCCTTTGAACCCTGGTCACCAGCGCCTGAAAAACCCATGTCCCTGGCCTTCTGGGCCAAGAACGCACATTTCTCGTTTCATGTTCAATATCTTGTGTAAACACAAGCCTCAAATGCGATCATGGACACAGATATTTGTAATCACCATAGTCCTAAATGTCCTTGCCTCAACGCGACATATTAGACCTATGTTTCAACTGTAGTGGACACATAGGACTGGAGTAAGTATGTCAGTCCGGTCTACCGGGCTGTGGGGTATTTGACACCTGAAGATCTGCCCAGTGTACCAGGCTGTAGGGTTCAACAGGTTAATTTACTTGTCAACTCTAGCCTGGAGAGATCTGAATAGAGCCATCCTGTTTTGTTATACAAAAGCAGATCAGATTTTGACCTGAACTGTTTTCATCAACGAAGAAGTGTCAAGAAGCCGATCTCTTTAGAAACGCGTCTGTCATATCTGCATTGGAATTCTCTTCCAAAACACACAATGTAATTACATGTCAATCATATTGTATCATCTTTAACTCGTTTATACATGAATATGTATCTTATTATAGAAACCCTGGTAACTCAAGCAGTTTGTATTGGCACTTTCAGGGTTAAAGAAAGAATGGAGACAGTTGATCTCCTTCGGTATAGCTGGGAATTCAGACACTGTTGTTGTAAGACATCTGTCTTAATGTTTGAGCATTTAAAATCATCGTTTTGAAAATCTTTTCTCCTTTCAACTTTCCTTTGTTATACAGTGTCTGCATGATGAAAATCGAAAACCTCAAAAATATTGTATCGTGAGACCAAAAGAAAAAGAAACATTCCAAAAAAAAAAAAAAGCAGACTCATTTCAGGCCTCTACGGTCCAGAATAGACAAAACACCCCCCCCCCCCTCCCCCCACCCCCCTCCAATATGTGATAAAATGTAAAACTGGATTCGTTAGAATAAACTGTGACCTCAGAAAAAAAAAAAATTAAAAATTGTCCTATGAGGCAAATTCTTTCAAAATGAACTTGAGCACTTTTCATTCTGAGCTCTTCAATTATTTCTGATTTGATTATTTGTCTTGCACCCGGAACAAATGAGTCAGAAGTCGTAGCGGACAATTTCCAGCTACGGCCATTTTTAACTTTTTTCCGACACAGGTACCCATTTTTTTTGTTTCAGGTTAAAAAAAATTTTTTTTTTTTTTTTTCGGAAACAATTTTTTTTGGGGGGGGGTATCTGAATCAGAAAATAGTTAAAAATGGCTGTAGCTCAAAATTGCGACTTTCGACTCATTTGCCCTGGATGCAAGACATTTGCTGTTAATTGGATCCAGCAGTTACAAATAGCTGCTACTGTAAACAAAATAGTACACATCAGGCAGCAGGCCATCTTCTATTGGATATCCTACGACGTCATTCCTATTTAATTACGCTGCTTACAATGGAACAACAAGACACAAGGTAACAACAAGGGTCCCTGAGGTTAGGAAGAGACACTTTAAAACTTTCAGCTCAGTAAGTCATTGTCTTAAACATGATAATTTTGTTGTCTTGACAAAAAACGTGTTTCCCCCAACTTTTTTTTTTTTTAAATATGTTAAAAATAGAATAACTCAAATTTTTTTTTAACATGTTAAAAAATAGGATGAGGGAGCTGCTATACACAGGTGTGATTTGTCACACTCTCAGGACTGCTACTGTTGTCGACATCTAGACAGAAATTTATGGTTCAGGAAACAAAAATAAAGTAAAGTAATAGCTGCTGCCTTTTCTTTCTCAGAAAAGGAGATAATCTTGCAACAAAATTAATGCAGAGCAGTGTTTTTTTTTTGTATCTTGAAGTTGTATTCCTGTGTGTCATAAATGTATTCTTCCATCCTTCATTTTGATGTGAAATGGAAAGTGGCAGCTGTTTGTTTCATTTCCAAATAAGGGAGCATATTATTTCACTGTTTATCATTCTGGTTGTCTTGTTTGTGATTCTTAACCCTTTCCATGCTGCTCGTCTGTGTATACAGACGATCTGCACTTTTGCAGCTGTGCCGATCTTCTATACATAAATGATCTTTAAATCATAATTTGTTTTGTTTCTGACAGCCACCATGTTTATTTTTTAACTGTCCTGATGACGTAATTCTTTCATACTTCTTTTCTTATCAAAATAGTGCAAGGTTGTGGTTTGTCGCTTATTTGACATCAGTTTTTTGTTATTTTTTGAAATTGTTGCAATTCATTTTTAAAATGCTGTAGCACAGCTGTGGGAAACCGCTTGGCATGAAAAGAGTTAATGGGTCATTTTACATTCCCAAATAATGGTTTTCTCTGCTGATGATGGTAAAGGGTTTTAGCTTTTCTTCACAGTTAATTGTGGCCTTCAATGAAAACATACTTGTCAATTTCATTTCTTAACCCTTTGAACCTTGGTCACCAGTGCCTGAAAAGCCCCAGTCTCTGGCCTACTGGGCCAAGAATGCACATTTCTGGTTTCATGTTCAATGTCTTTTGTAAACACAAACCTCAAACGCAATCACGGATCCAGACATTGGTAATCACTGTAATCCTAAATGTCCTTACCCCAAAACAACCTTTTAAATCTAGTTTTAACTGTAGTGGACGCGTATGACTGGGGTAAGTGTGTCAGCTCGGTCTACCGGGCTGTGGGGAATTTGACACTGGAAAATCAGCCTGGTGTATTGGACTGTAGGGTTCAACGGGTTAAAAACAGAAAAGAGCAAAAAACACCAAAACCAATGTATTAGAGCATGCAATGTCAAAATGTGCTCACAGTATGCAGATATGTGACCAATAATTTAGGATGATATTTCCTATGTATGCATAATGTGAATCAAGACATAAAATCTCTCAGTCTTGATACAAGCAAATTTTTGTAAACGTTGCATTTCTGGGTTTCTTGAATAAAGCACCAAGCATCTGTCAAAACTTGTGTCTAATTCAGCTGTTGTGAAGAATACTAAATCATCTTCTTTTGATAGATTGTAAGTGTTATTTTTAATTTTTAGTCCGTTTTTTAATCCAGTCAAATTTCCCTTACTACCAACAGAAAGAGGAGTTCCTGTGCTTTCCAGTGATACCATATATGGCTATACTGATGTCATTTAGCTGGTCGTGTTGCTTGATTGAAATGAGGAGATTCAGAATGTTCCCTCTTCACACCGAGAAAAACATGATTTAGGCATCCTTTTTAAAAGCAAAATAAACACGCGCAGTGGTGTTTTTAATTAAAACATTTATATAGAAACGAACGATGGAAAACTATTCTTTGTGTTGATATTTCCGGTATATTTTATAGGGTTTGGATGTTGCTAGCTTAGACAATGGGTTGTGAAAGTTCAGCACATTTTGTACGATTTCCTGTTGGGCCAGTTTTGGGTACCTTCTGTGATGATACTCCTGCCCCGCTTCTTTTTAAAAGAAAAGTATTTAGGAAAAACTTTGTCAAAATAAATCTTAAAATCTGAATGTATACTAAATAACATTTAGCATTTCATTCCATCAATCACTTCTTAGATATGATCTCTGTTCAAATGTGACTGGTGACTACATCACACAGGTTCAGCCACTATTAGCTTGAAACACAAATACCTCGATGTCTCATATAAAGATCACATAACGTATGAGGTAGTGAAAACCACAATTGGAAATGCCATCAGGCCGTATGAAGACCTCCTGACTGTTGTGAAAAGACGCAAACTGAAGTGATACGGGCACGTCATACGATCATCTGAACTGGCCAAGATTATATTACAGGGAACAGTACAAGGAGGGACAGACAGAGGAAATGATGGGCAGACAACATCAAAGAGTGGACTGGCCTTGACTGGAACATCATCCACACTGCAGAAA
>JBCEWB010317227.1:0-21972 GCA_039654565.1 Peronia peronii | reverse complement strand
TTTTTCCATCGTCTCTCTGCCCGCCGCCGCTGTTGTTTGGCTTGTTTAATTTCGAGTGTGAGCCATGGGGCTGAGGGGCGGCAGCTCACCGAGCGACTTATCAGTGGGGCATATGTATCCAGCAGTTGTTTTAGGACAGTGTTGTATTGGTCAGCAGTAGTCTGACTGCTGTGTTGGTTGTACAATTCTCTTTGAGAATGTCATGAATTGCAAATATCTCCCTCTAAATCGAGATCTCGATGCCTATCATGGTCAAAAACGCAGCCCATCAGTGTTCCCAGCTTGCTTGTATGCAAATGTTGTGTCAGAAAGCGAAGAATCGATGGCGGCAACCAAACGCTTACCTGTTTCGTTGTTTTTTATTTTGTTCATTTTTGTTGTTGTTGTTGCCGTTGTTGTTCTGATTTTCTTTCGTGAAAGCTACCTTGCCTGATATCAGGCGGGCATTTCCTGTGTAAGTTCTCCTGGAAATCGATGACAAATTGGTCAATGTTTTAGGATATAAAATAAACAGAACAGGTTTGTGCGTTTGTTGCCAGCATGAAAGGACAAGAGAATTGATTACTTGATCAGGTCGAGAACAAACTGAAGAGTTTGTTTCAGAATGACAAGTAAGGAAGGAAAAAAAGAAATCTATAATCATTTGATTATTTGGGGAAAGAGGACAACACCTGGAATTCTAAAAATCCCCATTGTTGTTTACGATAGACAGGACAACACCTGGAATTCTGCAAATCCCCATTATTTTATTTGTGGAGACAGACAACACCTGAGATTCTTAAATCCCATTATTGCTCTCTTTCGAAAAACAACATCTGAACCACAGCAGCACATACCTAGTCCGCAACAAAAAAAGACCATAAAATGGGCTATATACTAAAAAAAAAAAAAAGACTATGAAACTCCTTCTAATACTCTTATTGTCTTCATATTAGCTCTAAAACAAATATTTCCCGGTCATCTGCATATCAAACTATGACAGGAAATATGAATATTTAAATGCCTTGGCGGACCAAAAACGGCCATTAGCTCATGATGGTCATGTATGTTGCTGACATATAAAAAAAAACAAAACCATTATAGTATATTTTCATGTACTCCTTGAAAGCAGTGTTGGAAGAAACACCATCTTTCAAGTTACCCTTGGCGCTGCATCCATTCCTTCTGAAAAAAGGTAAAGAACGTGAAGCATTGACTAACAGCTCCTAAATCGGTTTTTTTTTTTTGTTTTTTTTTTTGCAATAGGAATCAAAACTTAAGTCCCAAATAAGGAACAATCAGACACAATAAAATCTTGACTTAACAAAATTTCCATCACAAAATCCTATTCATCTGAATTTTGCATTTAAGGTGGGCCGGGGAAAAGGGGGGGGGGGGGGGGGCTGCTAAAGTGGTACAAATTCTGGTTGTCGTTTCTAAAGGAGATATTGAGAACGTAGTGTTTCGATTCTATGATTCTCTCTCTTTTTTATGAAGGTATTAAGATTGCACTATGTGACACTCAGAGCACAGTTGCAGTTACTGGTTTGATGTGGTGTTGGCTTTGCTAATGTACAACGATGTGAATTTTTGTACTATCATTCTGGCATTATATTCTACGACAGCACTAGATTTAACATTCCCAATGAAAATAAAAAAGAACGTGTAAGATGAGATTTTTACACTTTGAGCAGATCAGTTTTCAAGTGCTTATGTCAAAGGTTTGCGAATATGTAAATTATCAGAACAACATAGTTGATATAAAGTAAATTTTATAGTTTCAACTCCAGAACATCAAAGTGATAAAATGTGCGCGCAAATTGTGCTAAATTTCTGCAAGAAAAGCACTGCAGAGAAGCATTATCTTGCTGATATGGCTTTCCGGTGTCCCGTATTTGTATTCGGTTCCTATCAGCTTCGTCAACATGCAAACGGAAGGGACGAGAGGTTTGAAGAACAGACGAGTAGGCGCAAATAATAATACGATGACCAGTGATACCGCCGGGAAATCTAAAAACAGAAAGAGGGAATAAAGATTGATAGGAGGCTGTACAGACTGAACAGAAACAGAGGACAGAGACTTGTGTGGCGTCAACAGTGGAAAAAACATCAGCATAGAACAAAAAAAAAAAAAAGGAAATTGTGGAAAGAACAAGGGTCTGGAGTCCTTTGTATAATAACAGTCATTACTCAGGCATCGAATGAAAAAGATAAAATGAAAAGTAGTCGTTCTTTTTCTCCTATCCCTGTACATGTATGTGGAACATCAATTGAACCCGTATAAAGCTGTAGGCAGAGGTCAGAACAATGCAATATGTCTCTTTGTGTGTTATAGGAGATTTAGTAAAAATGGGTAGCAGTCAATTTTGTCAGAGAACAATGGACAAGAAAATGAAGACATCAAGATGTTTTCTTAGTTAATTAATCAACCTCAGATTTACCTTATAACTCACGTCAAGAGAAATAAAATAAGTAGTAAAACCACTGTAGAATATTCTTGTTACTCTTTCTAGTTTTTTTTTCCAGTTTTATACGTCCTTTACTGTTCAAGCCACTGGCTTTTCCGTTTCCCGGTTGCTTATCTTCAATACTTGTTTACACTTTGAATTGAACGTATGGGGAAAACCAAACCACAAAACAAGATCAAATTTGATGATTTAATTCAGTAACAAAAAACAAAAGTACATTCCACAGGAACTAGACAAACATGTTGGACAAGCAGATTGAAGCAGATGAAACTCGAGATTTTGTAATCACATCATCTTGTCACCCTTTAGAAGATTAGTGTGACCTGAAATGTTCGGTAATAAAAAGAAAACAATTTTACATTTTATCTCTCATTTACAGAATTGTTAAGTTTTCTCACTTGGACGTAGGCCAATATAATTATGTAATTTTTAATGAAAGTGGACAATGTACATTAAACTTACTTCCAAATATCACAAAAGTGACAGTTATATTAGAATTAAACAATTACCCATGAATACATTTTTACTATGCCTCATTCCCAAGCCAGGGTCTTCATCACTGTAACAGTCAGTCAATCAGGCGCTTTTTTTATGGTCATAAAAAGAACTTGGGGGGGAAAGAGTGAAATTCTCTTAGAGCAGTCCAAAAATCCAGTTCGTGAACCAACTGTTGTATATCGTACCGCTAAATCGAGTTTGCTCTGCAGCGCTTTGCTGGTTTGGCCAATCGATCAGGCCGTAGAGTGGGAATGTCGGCTAACCTTTCCATTCAAGTTTACCAAAGAAATCTTGCCCCGCTTCATCTGCGAGCTTGTTAGTATTTTGGGCTATTTTTGGACTTTCCTCGTACTGCGTCCACTTTAGCTCTTTTCACGATTTTGTTCTCTTTTTGGCGTGATGTATTGTGTTTCAGAATCAAACGCAGCGCAAATCAAAGGCGTTTATCCTCTGGCTCAATAGCTATAATGAGCCCGATGTTGCACAATCTCGGCTTGCATTTTTACCATTTTTATTCCACTACGATTGCAAGGCAAAGGGTTTTTTTAGTAGCTCCAGCTGTTACTACTATAACAATAGAAGATTAATATCTATGAACAATAGAATATCACTTTGACGATTACTACTATTATTCTTAACTTATTACAGCTACCGATACTATAATTACTACTTAGGAAACCGGAGCTGCTGCTTCTGTATGTGCAATTACAACTACTTCTAAAGGATTCTGTTACTTACTATACTAAATGTTAAGGCTGCAGCTTTTTTTACTATTAGGCTTAGCGCACATCCAAGAGATTCCATGATAATTTCATTACATATTCGCCCTTACTGTTGTTGGCTTACCATTATTTTCTGCTGTGTCATTTTAAAAGTAAGCTTATTATATTTTTTTTCATTCCTGTCTAGTGCCACCGTCTTGACTGATTCCGTATTCCATAATTAGAGATTCGGATTTAGAACAAAGACAAATTAAATAAATAAATGAAATATCACTTGTCAAATAGTTCGATTGCAGTGTTATCAATATTGCTGTTGGTTAAATGGGCAATAAATCAGTGGCCACGCCAGCCTGTGTGTCGATAACTTGTGTCCTAGAGGAGATAGTGCCCATTTTACTTCAAAAATACCACAGTCTGTGTTCGATATCTGAGATATTTTCTGTCGAGAACAAAAATTAGGTCAGGTTTTATTTTTCGGCCGAGATGCTGAACAAACACTGCTTTTGATAAGCTCCCTATCTAAGTCCTTGAATCAGTCAGAGGTGGAGCAAAATTAGTTCACTGTCATGAATACTGAGAGGAACTCTCTACCCTAAAACTCATGATATAATAGAAACCGAGTGATGATAGAAGGAAAATTATATTCTGGTGTTAACAACAAAATGTTCAAGGTGACAACTCAGCTAGGTGGATAATGCAAGATAGGTATAAATTGGGAGCTATGTTGTTTCAGAATGGAAAATACAAATCAAACTCAAATTATAATGATGTAGGAGAAAGACGGGATCGCTATCGAAGGAAATACTGAAGTTTAATCAGGCTTTGCGACTATAGCGATGTCTTTTTCAAGACTCAAGTATTAGTCTCTGATAAGTAACAATACACATGAAGTCTGGTGTAATTTGTTTGTTTTTGGACTCAGATTGGGTCTAACTTTCTCAGTAATCACGGCTTCCACTAATTGTTGGGTTCTTAATTAAAGAAGGTTGGAAAGAGAAAATAAAAATGCAGGTTAAAAAAATGCGGGTTCAAATTTACATCCTGGATCATTCTAAGCTCTTCATGGTGGTAGGAATCTTTATTATTAAAATAGCGTTCTCCACACATCATTTTTTAAAATGAAATACTTTAAGATTCTTCCAAAGATGGGATGGATAGGTAAATGAGAGAGAACATAGATGGCCATTCACATTCTTAATCTGTGTTTCCTGGCTATGAGTTACAAGAGTTATATCACTAGAGCTCTAGGTTTCACGAATATTGATTTCCGTGAAGGCAGATGAATGGTTGGAAACAGTCCAACAAATGAAAGGAGCCGAATGAATGACATTCCTGTTTTTAATCTCAGCTCACCTATAACTAACCCAAAATGGTCATTACTTTAGACGGAAAAGAACCTAATACATTTATATATAACTCAACCCATCCCTTACTTCTTCCCCTCACATTGTCTCTTCTAGTCAGTGACTCATCTCCATCCTCTCCTAATCACCGTTGTTTGCAGTCCCTCCATTTTCTCTTCCAGAGTTTAACACATATCAGTTCCTACAATCTGCCTCCTGCCTGGTATCTCTTACTTGTGGCAGCTCGTCAGGGTTTGTTTAACAATACTTTGCCAACGTCCAGATGCAGCTGTTACCTGGGCGCTCACAATGTTGGCTCGCACCGAGCCCAAGGAAATCGATCTCCTTCAGCCAAGAACACTTGGCACACAAGAGCAACTCCCCGGCCACATATCCCAACGAAAATGATACAAAGAAAAAAAAATCATTTCAATTTATATAATACATTTCATGTCTTTGGAAACCGCTTTTGGTTGTTGGTGGTTCTGATTCGTTCTTGTAATTTCATTCTCTTTCTCTGGCACCCAGTCATCCGTAGTCAAGATGAGTTGAATTTATAATACAACAAAACTTCAAAATGAAAACAGAAGAAGAGGAAGAAAGACTAAAAGCACAATTACTCAACATCTAAAAGCTCCATACAACCGGAACATGTTCTAACATCATTATATTATCGATTTAAAAAAAAACAAAACATGATTTCCTTGGTCGGAAATTTTACATTCGTACATTAAATTCACCAGTTATGCTCAATTGCATCAAAAGATAGTTCCAGCTAGTTTATGCGTTGGTGGCAGAAGTTGTGGTAAGGTGAAGGCGGAAACTGATTCGGAAATAGTCAATGTGCATGTTTGTGCATGTGGTATATAAAATTTGCATAAGATATTGTCGTCAACGTTAAATAATTATCTCTGTGGCATTTTCCCCATGTATCTTGCTATGACTTTCAGATACGATTCAAGGTTCATGCGATGAGATGTTAGTGATAGATTTGCAATTCTGATCGCTCGTGGGAAATATTATGCACATAAAGCAAGAACCAGTAGACCTACATCCCTCCACATAAATTATGTGTAGGAGAGACAGGGAGAGACAAAGTAAAGAGAAAAAAGAAGACAAGAAAGGAGAGAGACGGGGCGAGCAAGCGAGCGAAAGAAAGGGGGGAGAGAAAGAGAAACCGAGGAGGGGGAAGTAGTGGGAAATAGAGAGGAAGCATGGTAAATAGTATGTGTTATTTTATCAAAATGGAATATAATTATTGCCATATACATATGAGAGGAAACCACTGACCACATTGGACATGAAGAGAATGAATTATCTATTGTATTACTGTAAATCTATCTCATCCCAACTGTTTGTGAAAATGTAGATCAATTGGCTTTGACACATCTAATGCCGTTGAGCAATGATGGAGGGATATCAAAGTGTGACTCGGGCTATAACATTTTATAAACCAGTGGGGCATGTATAATTTGGCAATAAAAGAATGTCATTCATTTAAAGAGATATAGGTCTGATAACGTTTGAAGTTACACTAGAACCCGTCATGAGTTCTCATGGTCAAATGAAAGAATGGTGATTCTCAGACGCTGACATTAATCACATGGCATAGTATGCAGTAAACATAAATATAGCAATGAAATTGTTTTCATTGATTTTATTATATATATATATATATTGTGGCTCAATTGAATTGATCAAATTAATTTGTCTATCTTAGCACATCAAATTGCTTATGTCGATTCTTATTGTTCAAAATTAATGAATGAATGTGCTTTTGCTGTCTTTTCTCTATTATTATCATATTTCATATCGGAATATATCATTCAACAGGTGCGCCATGTCTCTCTAAAGAAATGATGATCATGCAGTTTATAACGCCTTGGACATCCGTAGATCAATCAAATATTTCGTTCTGTTTTTCGCTGCAAATACATGAATATATTCAAATCAAGTAAGCGCCTTAAGTAATAGGAACTGAATGAAATGAGAAAAATGATTGTCAAATAAAGCTGTGCAGGCTGAATTTCTGAGGCATCCGATTTACAGATTTGTCGATGAAGATTGACAATAAAATATGGCATAAGATGTCAATGAATTTGTGGCCACATCCAAAGGATGGATCACGCGATACATGGAGAAGTGACCCTCAGCATCATACACATTAAAAAAATGAACTTAAGATATCGGTTTGAGGGGGGGGGGGGTTAAAGTACAATATCTTCACGGATATGGTCAAGATATTGTAGTGTCCGTCGAAACATGATTTCAGGCTCCTCGTTGATGTTGTTGTTGCTATTGAATTAATGGACAGTTTTCAAATGCTCATATTCTTTAATAGGATGCTACAAGAAAACCTGTTCTTACGAACTTGCACATTAAAAGCTTAGTGGCAAAATTTGATTAAAGTGATAGTAAGATGAAGGATACAGGATTCGGATGGCCAAACAACACATGTATCTGGTATTATCAAGAGTGACATCAGTTCAGGTGACTACGCCAGGGAAGATTCTTCTTTGTATTCGTCCCGAAATGACAATCAGCATCTTTGGATACCTCCTCCTCCTTCTTTTTTTCCCCCCTTTTATCATTTGACGACGGGACTTGTCAATAACGACACCAAACAACTTAGGTATTGGAGCAATGACGTACATTTACGATGGTTTTTGTTGTTTTTAGTGTCGTCGTTTTGGACGGTGTTTCTCGATTTTGTGATCGATGTAGCAGTTACTGTTGATAATGTCCCTAAGTTGTTTTTTTTTTTTGGCTGAGGTCAATAGCCCCATGGACCCAGAGCTGCTCTGACGAATTGTGACAACACGCCTTTTCCCCGAAACTCTTGTTTCACGAAAATCGACATTTAGCTTTGCAATCTCTATATTAATACGACAACGTTAATTGAAAGAAATTCTAGAGAATCATGTGATCCTACAGCGTGTCATTTAATGGTTTGGAATGTTATATTTGAAAAGATTGACAAATAGTTAAACTGTAACAAAGATTCGTTTTGTCCAAAGTCCTTACAGCTGACCCAGGCTGTTGTTGCATGTGTAATGTCTATGTCTATCACTACAGCTAGCGCTGCCTGCAAGCTGCCATGGAGCCAAACTTAATACTGCGCGTGCCAAGGGCTACAGAGATAGTTAGCTAAATTAACAGACGCCCAGTACGTCTAAAATTATTTGTGAAACATCACAATTCCTGGCTCTCAGAATAAAATATCAAAATTTTCTTTATTTATGGTGTGCATGCGAGTGAACGGAATTGTAGCAACCACTTCAGTTTTAACATAAACCCAAAAATCTTGAAAAATGTAATACAATATTAATATTCTGCTTGAGTTCTTTATCTCTGATATTTATTCACGATCGAAGTTTCTTTAACACTACCAGTTCCTAATATCGCGTGGCTGTGGTGGCACCAGGACAGGAAAACTTGAACTGGACCTTGGCTGTCAGTTATGATACATTTTACGGTCTTCCCAAATATTCCAGTTCATTACTTTAACTCCTACAAAAACTGCTAGCATGAGGAGCAACGAAAGTTCTTGACTTGGTACCACCGCTCCCCGTTATGGTAGTTCCTGCATACTATGTTTACACGTAAGATTTTAAGTTTAGGAACCATTCCGTGGTAGTGTTTCTGGAACAGGTTGTTTATATTGTTTCCATTTTTAACAATGATGACGTATTTTAAAACTCGTGAGAAAGAAGGGATAGTTGTTATGTATATATGTTTAAGACGGTACAAATAAATTTTTAAAAAACAATTTGTGTGATAGAGGATCGATTTAGAAACACAAATCAGGTCCACCAAAAAGTTGAAAAGACAACATCAGCTAACTAGAAAGAATAAAATCATAGTATGAACATTTCCACAGTTAACTTCAATCTGGGATTTATTGCTGAATTTGATGAGAGACATCAATCAGAGACCACAAGTTGCTTTGCTGCCATATCACAATTTTATTCTGAAACAGTACCATTTCATAATTTGACAAAATCTACGAGACAGAACAACAACGGCAAAGAAAAATGCTGACTTGATAAAGTCTCTGCTGTAATACCAAATTATTTACACCTAATAAAGTAAAGTCAGTCCTCATGATGTTCTTTCTTAACATCACCAGGACATGGCCCTGTGGGTAACCCATCAAAGCGCTTCATAAAGTAGAGTTTTACCCTGCCACATTCAATGTCCAACACGAAAAAAAAAAAAAAAGACTTCTTCATAGAAGAGAACAAACATGCGGGAAAATGTGCGAAAGAAATGGCACAATGTCCTTACGTGAGCCCAGTATATCCTGTAGTTATATTAACGCTAACATTATCAGTGTGACAACAATTATGGCCCTTGCTAAATCTCATTAGCGCCAGTATGGTGAAAATATGATCCTGATATTTCCGTCGTGATGGAAAAAGACAGGAGTGAACAGGCAGTGGTAAAAGAAAAATGTCATTAACTATGACATCAGGGTTTAAGGCGCATCAGATAGGAATCCAGGACGTGGAAGTCTTCGGTGCTGGAGAAAAGCAATTATCTGGGTTAGGCCAGGTCTGAGCCCCATGCCTCACTCGTTAGGTCCATTAGGTCGTTGTCAACTGTAGCTCACTACCGCCTTCGTCAAAGCACAACACAGACGCGCGAGATACGGACTCGTTTCATGATCGTGAGAGAGAGAAAAAAAATATACAAAATTTAAAGATAAGTATCACTGATGACTAGTCTACTACTTCTGTGGAGTTTCAACGTTCATATATCATATCTTAATCAAACAGAGATTTGGTACACTTAACATTTCATAATATCCAGAACAACTTGAATACAATGGGCATATTATGAGTTCTATGAAGCCAAACAGGGGTCGAACTCCAAAGTTGGCAGAATATTAGGCCTATGCTTTTAGCCGTGAAATCAAATTAACCATTGGCAGATATATCACTTGACAGGTTTTGAACACTGGAATATTTTAATGTTGAAAATCACTTTTTTTTAAAAAGTATATGATGCACAGTTTCGTTGGGCAATGTGCTGAAGTCAGAATCTCGTTATTCACGACCTGCTTTTCCCGACGGCCAGAGAATTGTTTATCAACGTTTTGCAAAGTGAGCCAGTTGACGTTTCAATCTTGCTCCTTTGTGTGCGGGAGAGGAGCATGTCATCTCCTCCTCAGCAAGCATGTTTCTCTTTGCTCACATAATTAGGTTCTGGAGAGGCGAGATGTCACAAGTCTGTCACTTTTTCTCAGAGCTAATTCGGAGTACAATTAACAACCTAGACATTTTCAAAGGAAATTCCGTTGCCGATCCCAGACAGATGAAAGTTAGGACACGCATTTTGCACAGGTGGTGAAATGCTAAGTGATAAAGACAGTGTGAAAGAAAGACTCGGCAAGTTAGCCTTTCTCTTTCTCTTTCTCTCTCTCTCTCTCTCTTAGAGGAATTCGACAGCAACGACAAACAATACCTTGTGATAAAGGGCGTGAATATAAAATACTTTCAGGAGCAAAGCTGGGTAAAAACGCTGAATCTGCGATATGATGGAGGTCGGAAATGTTTGGGTAGAAGGTTCACGTCTTGCGTGACCCACCACAAGTGGTGTCAATATACCTGGAGAAAGGCCTCGCGCCATTACCTGTCTTAATGCAAACCAGGCACAAACTACACGGTCAGGGCTTCAAATTCCTCTCTTTTTGCTCGCGGCCGCCAACACCTCCAACGTTGCTTTTGTAAACGTTTTGTTTTACTTTGGCTTTTCGCTCGGCTTTTGCCTATTCAGAATCAATGGTGATTCGGTCACAAAGCTGGAAAGTATGCTTATGCAAAAAACAAAAGCAAAACAAAACAAAAACAAAACAAAACAAAACAAAACAAACAAACAAACAAAAAAGCAAAACTTAATGTATTTGAGGTTTGGCAGAATGTGACACCCCATGGAAATAAAACACACTGCTCTTTAAACATTCATTGATGAGGTCTACAATGCTGAAGTAACGTGAAACATGAATAACAATATATTTTGTTCATAACTGTCTATATTATTTCATGGCAAAATGACAGATTTCAAATGAATATGAACAACAAAGGAAGAGACACTCCACATGCTTTGGCCATGTTTTGAGATAGGAAACTTAAAACAACAGGGCGCTTAGGGAAATTTAAAACAAAGCTATAAAACTAGATTACTGCAGCGCTAAGAACTAATTTTGATAAGACAGCATGACTTCCGGGCACAATGATTGCATCAGGAAGCAGGTGACTGTTGTGATCAGTGACTAAATTCAGTAAATCCTGGTTGCTGTACGGATGATTTGTCTGTTATGACTCAAGAGATTTAACATAAAACTTTCCTCAGCGAACTAAGCTGGATTTGATAAGACAAATGTATCGTAAATATTATGCTTTCATTCTGTAGTATCAAACGCATTTAAGGATCCCTGTCGAAGAAACCCCGTGGGAACATCCGGCTACCATTGTCACGAGACAATGGAGTAATGACATACTGACACAAACGTCCTGAGATATCATACTGGTGTCTGTCAAATATACCACTGAGGAAAGTTGTGACAAGATCATGTGGCATGCCTTTAGATCATGTCATCTGGATGTTGTTTGTTTTTCATATTGTTGCTGTCGTCTTTGTGCTTTGGAAGACGGGTTTTCAGAAATGTAGCCCAATACAAACGTTCGTTGCAAATAATCATTCGTAACTACAAAATAACCTTCACCTACCTCCCGTTTGCTTCGTCCGAACAACTGTATGTAATATAATAGCAAAAACGTAAAATGCCATGGCCGGTAGCATAAACACGGAGTATACCAACAAGCATACAACCAGCTAAGGTTCACGCCAGAACGTAATACGATAAACATGCTATCAACCGTGGCAAGGTTGGAACTATCTCGCCAGTTCCCTATTCGCTGTGAATTTCGAAGACATAAAGAGATAAAGCGCCATAGTAAACGATCTCTCACAGTTCTGGATTGAGTGAATGAGTAGGTGAGTGAATGAGTGGGTGAGTGAGTGAATGAGTAAGTGAGTGAGTGAGTGAGTGAGTGAGTGAGTGAGTGAGTGAGTGAGTGAGTGAGTGAGTGAGTGAGTGAGTGAGTGAGTCAGTGAGTCAGTGAGTGAGTGAGTCAGTGAGTCAGTGAGTCAGTGAGTGAGTGGGTGAGTTTTTCTGAAACATTGAGTGAACAGTGAAGGTTAGCTTACAGATATAATCTCGATCTCATTCAAATTTCGGTTCAACATCAATTCAGTTTGTTAACCACGTTTCATACTGGTCATCTTTTACATCCTTTTTTTTTCATTTGTAATACGACCTTACGTTGTCTAATTAAACCAAGATGACCAAAGTTCTGGGCCTCGGGTTGCTAATACTTGAAGCTCATAGGTCGACCCTAGATCGAACCCGGTAACAAGTGATACAAGCACTGTCTCCGATTCCATTAACAAAATCCAAGAGCAAGGAATCTCTCTTAGGACTGGGACTATTGCTGTCAGGTCTGTGATGTTCCAAAGATAGGTTAAACCCACAGGCAATATTTTACGAGGCCGGGCCTGGGCAAAACACCAAAGGCCTTCGAGTCTCGGGACTGGCTTTGCCCGTCTCTAATGCCAGTTCCTTATGGGTTTTTTGAGGGGGGGGGGGGGTGGAGGGGGAGAGATTGCCAGTGATGTAAATGTTTGGGGCTTGTGGGGATTGCCGAGACGTCACAGTTTATAGGAGAGTATCTAGTACCTCTGCCATGTCTTCTTCAACTGCAGCCAGAATCTAAATACGTCGCTGAATGTTGTTTTGAGTTTCACTTGCTGACGGTCTGTTGGCACATTGGTTAGAGCCGTTTACAAAACATATGAGCAGATTGCTGTTCCTGGCCAACACAAGCATGAAGAAGATAAAAAAGGCGGGACGAGGAGGAGGAAACTGGTCCATGTGAAAGACAATGGACTGAGACGGATTTCAAGACAAGAGTTACCATTTGACAGGAAAATCATAGCCTGAGAGAGCAGCTAAAACAGGAAACAAAACATTAACACCAAAAAGATCAGAGAAAAAAAAAAAGAAATTGAAGACACTAAAACAGATGATAAAAGAGATAAAAAGTGTGGGGAAAATGAAATTACATTCAAGGAAGGAATAACAGACAAGTGCCAAATTCAGAAATGGAAGATAGAAAAGGGGGACGCAATGGAAGAAGCGAGGGCGTGCGCAGTACGCTCTCTTACTGCGCTTTGCAATCAATAAAACACTGATCGTACCGTATCTAGTATGACAAATACCCAACTGGACAGCCGGACATCAGATCTACGAACTGACCCTCGGCTGGCAATCCATTTGGAAAGCTATGGGCAAAAGCCTTTGAGGAACGCCCATAAAAACAACGGATTGTACTGGCCGCGGACAAAGGTCGCCGTCAGTCAATGTCTAAAATAATGACCCTAACTCACGTTCTGCCTGATCGTGCAGAGGGCATGGTATATCAATTCAAGAGAGATCTGGGGTGCTGGAAATCAAAGAAAAAGTCGATAAACATGATTTCGAATTACTGGAATGGTTACTCCATCTAAAAGAAACATAATCCCAAACTGCAAAACTCAGTCTGATCTTTCTACTTGATTTGGGATTTATAACATGTTGAGATAGAGTGAATAACGATCCAGGAAACCTGGGATGATGGAGATCAGAGAAAGTAATAGGGAAAAAAGAGAGATGAAGGAGCTGGACAAGCTTGATTTCCAATTATTAGAGCACTTGGCTCATTTATACCTTTGAAGTTGCAACTATAAGACCCATCATTCAAGGTTGAGACATGAAGTTTTTGTGCGTTGGAATAAAAAGGATGCAAGCTTATATGCTGATGTAGATTTCCCTCATTACGGCATTTAAGCATGCTGTTGATGATGGTCTTGTATCGAATTGCGCACACAAACATAAACACAGAGCTCAACTTTGTCTAACCTCAGACGATAACGCCTATCATTTTCCTTGCCCGTGATTCCTCTGTTGCAGCAAAGGCCTGCTATGGACATCTGCTATTCAAGAAGATGAAGCAATGAAGTCTGCTTTACTTTTTTGTTTACTATCGACGTCAGGTATGTGTCTACATAATGGTCATTCATTTCTAAAGGTCCAAAGCATTAAGTATATCATCACCATCCATCCATCCATCCATCCATCCATCCATCCATCCATCCAAACATCCATCCATCCATCCATCCATCCATCCATGGTTTTGTTTTTATCTTGATTTTATTATTCTTTTTTTTTTTTGGTTCAGATTACTTACGGGAATACACATTCAGTTAAACGAGGTCTGATTTTTTAAACTCAGCACGCCATTCGTAAATCCCATCAGTTATTTTTCTGTCCTTTTATGAAACCAAAGGGTAATGCAGTGCCGGGAATATCTATTATTACTTCTAATGAAATCAGACAGCATGTTACGAGAAAACTCAGACTACATATGACTCCCCTAATTTCAAGTTTAACCGTGAGGTTACGACCTCATTATTGCATAACATGATTTTATCCACTGGAATTATTCATTTTTTTCTTTCTTTTTTTTTTTTTTATTTGCTTATATCTCACAGTCTTCGGATTGAAGAAAGAGGCAGAGATGTGGAAGAGTCGAGAAAGAAACAACTTGCAATTACACAATGTTAGATATATTGCCCAGTAATACGCAACCATTCATAATGCAAGAAGTTCCGAGATGGGCATTCCGGAATCATCCCTCCAGTTTCTCCATTAACCTTTAGACTAACTGACTGGATTCTTCCATTTATGATACGGACCATTCCTTATAGACAGGGGCTGGAAGCAGCCACAATTAATATATGCATGCAGTTGGTTCACTAGGTCAACCCTCCAGCGACCAGTTAATTGAATGGAGCCAAACTGCTCCTGCTGATATGGAAACATAAAGGATGGCGCCATATTTCAGACATGGTTGTTGATGTACAAACCTTTTCTATACCCACAGAAAACTTTGGCAAAAGGGATTTCATTAACCCTTTCACTGTTATAGAATCTTTTGCATGTTTAGTTTTGTCAGTCGCATGCAGTAACATGCGGAAACGTGGGGAAAATGGGGGTTGGTGAGGGGGAGGGGGAACAGGAGTGTGTTGGGGGGGGGGGGGGATAGGAAAGGGAGGGGAGGATCATATGTGACAGACTAGCCACAATGAGAACAATGGCAGCCAGCCATTTTCACCGTGGAAGCTTGAAATCATAAACGCCAAATTTACACTTAGAAAACAGTAAGACATTTAATTTTTTTTCATCCCTTCCTGCGAATCTGCTTTACACCCTGGAAATTTCCAACTGAGCAGACAAGCAATCTGTTTTCGACTGACATGACCATCCATGTGTCTGTCTGTTTGTCTGTCTGTCTATGTGTCTGTATGTCCATCGGTCAGTCGGTCTTCTCTGCCCACGATCTTTATTTGTGTGCATGTATAGGTTTATCTTTGTCGGTCTGTTTTCTTTTTGTCTGTCTATCTCTTTGTCTGTCTATCTATCCCACCGATTTCTCTATCTATACATTTCTCTGTCTGAGTGTCTCACTGACTGCCTGTGAAATTTTCTTTATCACGCATTTTGTTAGCCGAATATTCCTGAAGAAGAAACATATTAATTATCTCAGACCCCACAATGAGTATTTAAGGCCAGTAATGATTATAAAAAAAAATAAAATATAGTTTGACAGACATTTTTGTCTTCCTTATTAAATCAATTTTACTGACAAAACAAAAGGCAAGAAACATACATCACTAGCCAATAATGAAAGAATGTCAACATTTTTTTTCCTTTTTACATTGGATCTGCTCACGTACTCTTTTGTTTGTTCTTAAGATGGAAGAGCCATGTGGCTTACAGATAATATCGACCTATAATAAGGCCAAAAGGCATAACCTCAGTATTTCCTTACAAGTTCAAACCAGACCATGTCTGATGCTTGTGTTTCGTACCTTCAGGAATGTACTTATCATATTTTTTTCTTTCCTGAAAATATGAGGTCTACAACACAATGGCTCATTTAGAAAGGTGTGTAGGAGTTTTTTCTCCCTTAAAAAAAACAAAGAGTAGAACATAAGCTTGATTCTCCTGCTCATATCTCAGACGCTGATATTATTTCCATAGATATACTAATATTGTATAGCTATCCTTTCCCATATATGATATTATCGTGCGACAAATATGCTATATTTATCCGTGTTTATTTACAAGCTTGCTCTCCTTTTATTGAAAAATGAGGGGAAAAACGAGGTTCCAGACGTGGTTCTCATCAGTTCGCTAGCCAGGCAGTTAACTTGTCTATTACCCTGTTCCGTTGTATGCTTACGGCCTATACCATATTTAAAATTCCTGTTTGTTTGTCCTTAAATTTTAGAGCTGGCCAGCTGGGCGGTGTGTCAGTTTGGCTGCGCGCGCATACACTCTCCTCTATCACTGTATGTTTATCGGCCCAGGGCTGTTCCGACGAGCTGCCTGCACCCAGAGTCTGTCAACAAGAGGGATCAGACGTTCTGTCTGCCTCTCCGCCTACAATCCAAGGCAATTTTACTATCAACACGTCAATGTATCTCATTCTGTCCGTTGCCCCGTCTGTCTGTTTATTCTACTTCCTCTACTATCTCTCAGCAGACCTCTGCAACAGCTCCGTTTGGCAAATCCGATCTAGGATATATCCTGCTCAGCGTGACACAGTGGAGAGCGCAAAAGCCCTTCTTCCTTTACCAGTAAAGATGACATGTTAGGATTCAGGACAATGCTCTTTCCTTGGTCCGGACTCTAGCTTGAAGGATGACTATTTGATACCTGTCACAATCATGTTAATACGCTTAAGGTCACAATACTTGTCGAGCCATCTTACAACACTCAGAATGTGGATTGACAGGGTAGAAAGGATAAAAACATCAGGAAAAATGCACTTGTTCTGATGCTAAATTTGAAGGCTTGAGAACAAAAAACACCTAGGTCACAATTAATACATTTGGTTAAGATCAACAAAGTCCAAATTAAAAAAAAAGAAGAAGCAGATCGATGAGAGACTAACAGTCAACATTTAAGGGGGAAGCATTCAAACATAAAATGTAAAACGTAAAACTGAAGTAACCACGATAGCATATGATCTCTGACACATATAAACAAAAAAAAAAACCACCTTTCTTTGTCGAAGTGATTCTCTCAAAATGGACTTGATCACTTTTTGTCCCAGGATCTTCATTTCAAAAACAGCAAGAGACTACAATCTTTCACGTGTGTGCTCATTGCTCTATCAGAGTACTTTTTTAAAAAAAATATTAACAAAGAACACGAAATTAGTCTTAATAATTTACTTGTGCAATTTCAGCCTGAAGGCCTGGGTTAATATTTTTTGCTCAAAATTCTAACAAGTGAATACTTGTCCATGAAGCTTTCACATGTTCCTTAAATAAGGCACACACTGCAATAATAACGCCATGGATAAGACTAGTACAGCCAGGATTCTACCTGAAATCATATAAAACAGGAAGGGAAAAAAAGTCATCTCGGAGTTCACAGCCAATCGATCCAGAAATCCTGTGTATAGAAAGCTCTGGATTTCCTCTGAAAGAACTTAAGAGCTTTATCGATTCTTCCATATAAATTGATCATTTTACTCGCCATTCTTTTTGAATTAACAATCGATCACTGCAACCCCTCAATCACTGCTTTTTCAGTAATACTACACCGCTTCCCAGAAAATTGTATACGGCCGGTTTTCGAGTTCCTACTGAAAGTTTATTTACCTAAATTATAAAGGTAACGATATACTCCTTGACCAAAAAGACTGTGTCATCCATTTAACCTACTAATTCACTCTTTTCCGTGTTTCCTCGAACGTTTAACAGGATACAAATTGTAATTTAAGTTCAGCATCGTATATGACGTCGCAGCACCGTTTTCCTCGGGCATATTTAACATCATATCTAATGACTATACAGGATATAATGGCATTTTATAAGCGTGACTTCACTTACATTCTCTCTCCGATTTGTTTATTTTTCTTTGCAATGAAATTTATATTTTCCTGAATGCACCATTAATTTTGTTGTTCAGCAATATTGATTGAAAATAGCTTGAAACTGAGATCTACCAACCATAACAGTTCGATATAGCACAAGTATATAATACATAAACATAAAAAAAGGGTGTGTTCTTTTTTAATATAAAAGATTCTATCCTTTGTGGGAATCTAAGTACTAGTTTAGTCAATCACAGACAAAAATGCACAAAACACAAACGTTATCACCAGATCCTCCTCATGTCATACAAGAACATTGAGAACTTTTGTCTGGGAATGCAGAGATCATCTTCAGTCTCTCACAGAAAAGACTATTAGTAGCTCACACAGCGAAGACCCTCTCCGAAGCTAAGTCCTTTTCTTATTGTCCTGATTCGAGTATTATCAACCTTACTGACGATACTCTTGACGTTGATACAATTTCTCTTTTGTCCAAAGGCTTAGGTTTTTGCCCCACTAGTAAAAAAAAATTTAAATCACCATCAGTTGCTTTTAGATACTCGTGTTTTTACACGCAGCATGAGACTACGTTTTCATTTTGAGGACACAAAACCTGACAACCAATCGATTCCTCCTGAATTGTATGACCCTAGTACATAGACCCCTCCAGAGGGCAAAAGTCATGCTCTAGACTTATTTTGTAATAGTCTTGAGAAAGAAGTCATGACCTTCACTGCTCCTCATCGTAAAGTTAGGGATAATCTTAGTATTGCCGAACGCCATGCACTTGCCAAACTCAAAACAAAGAAAGAATTATTATAAGAGAAGTTGACAAGGGCGGCTGTATTGTATTGTTAAAGAAATCTGTTTATGAGGCTAAAATGTTAGATATGTTAACTCGCCCCACCATTTACAAACCGCTCTCGGAAGATAGATCTAAACAACATTTTAAAATGATCTCACAACAGATTGTCAAACTCAATAAAATTGGAGTAATTTCTAATCAGTTGAAGGACAACATATTAATAAGAGACATAGAAATTCCCTACTTTTACGGCCTCCCTAAAATTCACAAACTAAATCTCTATGACAACTTAGAAACTCAAACTCTCTCTTTCAGAGGTATAGTCTCCTCTATCTCAGGTCTCACAACTAGAGTCTCCTATTTCCTAAACTATATTTTGAATCCTCTTCTTTCTATTTTTGCCAACAAACTTATTGCAACGATACGATACACCTTTTGTCCAATGTTAATGATCTAAATAGCTCTTCAACTGTTCCTTGCTGCTCCACACAAATTGCCGTAGACGTGGCTGACATGTATAATTCAATTCCTAACGTGGAAGGAATAGAGGCATGCATGGAAGCTTTAACAAACTGTTCCAAATACAACCAAAATCAAATATCAGAAATCTGTCTCTTAATTGAACTGGTGTTAACTCCAACAATTTTGAATTTTTAGACCATCGTTTTCTGCAAATCCAGGGTACAGCTATGGGCACTCCCTTTGCTCCATCGTATGCAAATTTATTCATGGAGTCTTTGTGGAAGAAAAAGAATTATTTCCGACCTTGTGATAAACAAAAATGTATGACTTGCCCTCGTGCCACTGAGCACTGCTACAAAACAAAAACATTACATTAAGGTTCTTTAGACTGCAGTGGCCAAAATTTGATCTATGTCATCACATGTACGCTTTGCAAGAAACAGTATGTGAGCAAGACAACTATAGCATTGCGTACAAGATTCTCCAACCACAAGAGTAGCATTAGGACAAAGAAAACGAACCCTAAAACATACCCTGTAGGGCATCATTTTAATCTTCCCGACCACAGCATAAATCATATGAGGATTACTAGTCTACATTCGGGTTCACTAAAGGAACGTCTGGAGCTTGAGTCTAAGTGGATATGGACCCTAAAGTGTCATTCAGTCTATGGAGGATTGAATATAGATGAACCCTGTTTAAGAAATCTCCCTTTTAGCAACTAGTGCCTTGCTTTCCGCCCACTCCTATTTCACTTTTTAGGGAATACTGTATATCTTTTTCAAGAGATTTAGACAACTGTGCACTTGGACTGTTTTTTTTATTGTTCATTTATAGAGGGTATTCCTGTAATTCACCCTTTAGTATTAGACCTGATGATTTTGGCCTTATTGCGTAATCAAAACAAGACCACAGTTTGTTTCCAAAGTGAAAGACAACACAATCTTCGGTGATGTCACTCTTAGAGATAAATATTAAAAACCTATATGTATGCCAAACGAATAAAATAGTCTGATAGAATAACAATCTTACATATTAATTTGATTTGATTATTGTAAATCAGCGGCTGTAAAGATCTAATTGCTCTAAAAATGTACTTTTTTATTTCCTTTTTAAACAACTTTGAAAAGCCTCTCCTATATAATAAAAAAATCATTTAATTAACATTTTCTTTCGTGTACAGCAATACCCTATTTACATTTTAATATGTTTTCATTATTGCCCCGACGAAGAGCCAAGCGGGCTCGAAAATTTGGCCAGCGAGATCAGTTTAACTTTATTATCTTAATTCTAAATTCTTCGTATTGTTTTTCAGCTTTCTTGGTGTATTTGATTAGTTGCCGGTGGACAGTCGTCTTAACTTTAAGACATTTTTTGGTAAAATGATGATGATCACGATGATGATAATAGGGCTTAACAATGAGGATGATAATTACAAGACATGAACACGATATGTAGATAAATATAAAAGAACACTATTTTCAGGACGAATTAACGATTACATTTTTATAGAAACCAAATAAAACAGTAACAGTCTACGAACTGTTCTTATAATCATACTCCAAGGTTTAATTGACCTGAGGTAGAAAGCAAAAGAGAAACACCATCGTTAGCTTGGGTTCATCATAGACCTATAATCTTCATCTTCTGGTACTTTCCCGAATGAGGTAGCGATTGATCAGCAGCAGTTGGTAGAGAGGACAACTATCGTCTAATGACAAGGCAAGCCAGCTACAGAATGGGGTTAACGCTAAATTAAATTCTGTATTGGACCACGAAAAAATGATCAAGTCAGTAGATAAGTGACTGACTGAACGAGAGATTGAAGAAGCCAGTGATTGTGAATAAACCAATGGAACCATGTGAGTGGACGAGACAGAAGGAAAGAAGATGGGTAGGGAGGAGTCGTAAACGAATGCTGATTGTAGCTCCTCATATAAAGAGAGATCCTGAAAAAAAAGAACTACATATACATGCATAACTGGAGACAGACGGTGCCAGGCAAGGATAGTGACTGAAAGAAATAGTTGGGAGTCCTCAGGGTCTCAATACATAACGGACTGCCTTTCTGTATTGTTTTTCCTCCTTTGACCGCCAACTGAGTCCAGCCATCGCAAGAGGACATTAAGCTTGTATACAAAATGGAATTGGATGCGAGCGAGTTAGGAACTTCGGTGAATGCAGAATGTACCATTCTTGGTGCGGCATGTAGAACCTAAAAAACGTAATCTGAATATTCCCTATATGTCTTTCTCAATTCCCGTTTTTCCCGGGGAATGCATACAACAGGACGACTGAAATGATTATATAAACTTTTGATTGGCTGGCCACGTCTTCGATTTGCTGCTTATTATATGGTTGACTGACTGGTTGCTTTATCTCTTCTTGGCAAGAACGACTGAGAACACAATGGAAATAAACAATTTATGCCTTGCCCATTTAGTAACTTAAAGAAACGCAGTAACAAGTATCTCGATGTAAATTCAGTTGAGTTTAGAATATGATGTATTCCTGATGTTTACAAGATGTTAAAGGAAAAAGGTATATAATTTAATTTTTGACGATTGAAATGCTAGGAAGCAGATCATTGTGGCTCGATGGATGTGTTTGGTAGTTTGTTGTATAATTCTTCTTCTTCTTCTTCTTCTTCTACTTCTTCTTCTTCGTCTTCTTCTTCTTCTTCTTCTTCTTCTTCTTCTTCTT